>JAQGBX010000008.1:0-72313 GCA_034698745.1 Megaphyllum sjaelandicum
AAATCAAAGTTTCAAAATTTCGCCCATAGGATTTCATAGGCTCCGCCCACAAAAATCGGTGAATAGACCCCCTTAAAACATGAAACGTGCCTTTGTGCTATTTCTTAAGATTAGCAACGATTCTCTATTCAAATTGCTCAGCATTTCGCACTTTTGAAATTCCATCTGTATACGTTATAATTCGACTAGTATAAAAAAGCAGAATGATAAACAGTTAAATGTACATGACTATGAAATAGATAGCGTCCATATTCCATTCTTAATGCGAAAAACACCATGGGCCAAATTAGCGTTATAGAACACTCCAATAGATACCTACATGTTTATATATCAACTAGTTTTAACGCAATAAAAATATATTTTCACACGTTTTTTCTTCAAAATTAAGGAGAAACAGAGATAATGTTGAAGGGGTTATTAGTAATTTGTCGATGAAAGCAACACGAAATGTATCTAGACGCATTTCACGACGTTGAATAATTTATAGCATTTTTATACTTAAAACAGTATTACACGGGCAACGCTCTCTGAAATGAGAGACCGAATTAATTCACATATCCACTTGGGATATTAATGGATTTTAAGGAGACGTTAAAATAAAAGAAGAAAAAGGAGGAGGGGACGAATATAAAAGAAGAGGATTTGAGGATACGGCGAAGAAACGAGGGATAAAATGAAAAAGACATTAGACTTATACAGTATGTACATTGGGATTCGAGTTTTCTTGCACCTACCCTACTTCATTTTGAAAATAAGACGAGGATAAAGTGCTATTTTATAACTGCGATGAAGACGAGTAGAAAATTAATTACATTCCAGAGGATGCGTATAGTGACAGAACGTGTAAAGGAAAGAAAGACGTTCAGGAATGATTCGAGTTAGCACTTTAGAAATCAAAAGGGAATTCCGAGCAAATGATACGATGAAATTTCCTCAAGAGAGCATCAATCTATACCCGTGTAGCAACGCGATTACTTCCTATATACAGTACATTTTATGCGAGCGGATTTTTGATCTTTGGACCATGTGGGGGGGGGATGAAATATATTTCACATTAAACTTACTGATAAATTCGAATGTGAAGTGACACTTGTGTTGTGTCCCTGCAAATGATGTTTTTAAATTGCGATTTTGCAGCACAGAACTGATCAAAATGTAATGCTTTTTTTAAAATATACCCTCGTGATAATTGTACTACACCTTTAATGCTCGCTTTATGTAAATGCCTGTATGCCAACCCTATGGATAAGTCGTAAGTTGTACCCAGGTACCCATTCTATTCCTCTGCCTTACTTGGAATAAAACTATTCTTATTCTTATGAATTCTTGAATTTAACTGTCTTTTAAAGGTATATAGACTAAACTGTTTTGATAGTTTTAAAACGGTTTTTATTCTGAGAATAAGGGGCCTACCATCCTAGCATCCTAAACATATCAAAAGTACGATAAGTTGTTACCAGATAATTCTTTGAACCACTATTTTCCAGCAATTACAATGGCACTCTCACATAATGGCAAAGCACATCACCGCCAGTCCCAAAAGAATTCCAGATGGAATATGGATAAACCGCAAACATTCAAAACGATTCTATAAGTAATGATGGACATACGACCTTCAAAGCAGCTGAACGGATGGGATCTATACTGTGTGGGATCCGTCCAAATGCATCAGATACGCACGATCGACTTGTAACTATATCTACATGTATTAATGTACATGTTATCCATTTCTATAGACAGAAGTAATCAAGGTGCCTTCTCTTAAATGCTCAGCTTCAAACCAACAATTAAAATGGGCGTTGTCCAGCTGACTCACTGGTGCCATTAAACTTTTGGGGAATCGACAAAAACAGGAAATTATTAGGTCAAAACGCTCAGCGTTAATTATTATGCGGTCGAAACAATGAATGAAATGAGGGGCAAACTAAACAATGTATTAACAAAAACATGAAATTCAATGTTTTCTAATTCCTAGGGGGAAGTTAAACGGCAATGGTCGATGTGCATTCGATGTGCATCGAATTTGAACCTACACACGGTTCATTATATCCAAATTTATACAGTAAAAGGACCTCATGCATATTTACGAATGAGCCTGTATTACGTGATAATGGCATGATGACGAAATATGAATAGGGTCCATTAACAAAATTAATGCTCGTATTTCTTATCGGAAATAGTTAGGCATTAAGGACTACTGTACGAATGTTACATCATGAACGTCTTTAGAATTGAATTTTCGGACGAAATATTAGAGAGTTTTAGGATAGCGTAGGTTGACGCGTTAACGCTACGTTATTTCTTTAACCCATCATCTTGGGAGTCCATCTCTGCATCAACAAAAATTGTTCATCCTCAAAGTTAGTCAATGTAATTTTGAAGAAAACGTCTCTAGAAGACGAAATGGCTGATCAGCGTATTGCATAGCGTGTCCCGCTATACGGCTGAAATAACGGGATTACGTTACGTTAAACTCCTCTACGTTATTATAACATGATTCCGCGCATGCTCGCGGTCACGTACCAATAAGGTTAACGTTTTCCGATAAACGATATCCTGAAACTCTCTATTAACATCCTTCACGCGATGTCACGTGACGTCTAGGCGGTGTCATGCATGATCACTATTTTGGGTGAATTAGAATTTATTGCCAACTTTGCATACCATTGTGAAAATAAGGGTCTTTCGAGGAGGAGTAATATTACACATACAGTACTATAAAATGCAGCCCGTTTCGTTCAAGGGATGGAGATGTATTTTCGAAGATTATTGGGATGGAATCAATTAGTTGGAATGAAGTTTGTTGGCTTTCATGTTCCATATTGCTATAACAAGCAGTATTACGATCGGATTACGAAACTACGTGTCGACATTTTGCAAATCTTCCAAAATAAAATGTATACAAAAATGCAATAGCATTACCGAAAACGATAGTCCCGCGTTAATAATGAGCACTTGGAATTAATCGTAAGAACTGGGCGGAATCAATGCAATGCAGCTCTGCAAAGCGCATTAAAAACAAACGTCGTTTGATATATTACACCAAAATGGCTAGCACTGAATAGGCGAACGAAAGGACATTGTTATATGGGACTCGTTTCCAGCATTATGTGCACGTCTACACTCACTTGCCAATGCGTTACATCACTTGTACATGTACTTCGATTAATTCCAGATTCACATCGACCAAATCCTTGGAAAGTAATTGACTGAATCGAAGTGCATGTATATGAATACACTGTTCAACTCGTGTCACTATAATGTCACATTCTGAATGTTTCTAAGAAAATAATTAATAAACAAAACGGGGAACCTCTCCTCTAATTGAGTCGTGATTGGTAAATGTTTCTTAAGGCTGTATTCGCAATGAACCAATTGAAGACAAAAACACCCGTCGCTGATGCGCATATAAAATTGCCATACGTAATTTCTACATTTTGGCTGTCAAAATCGAAATGGAAGAGAGCTCTACTTCGTCGTCATAAATCGCATTCAAAAACGTTAACGGAATGTAAACGGAAAAAGTCAGCCCGAATCACTAAATAATACATGTACGGGGTGACGTTTTCAAGATGGCGTCAACGACGGTTTTAGTCTTCAATTGGTTCATTCTAAAAACAGCCTAATTTGGCCAATTTCATTTTCATTTATCGCACCTCCACTACAGATGTGGCATATAATTCAGTATTTTTGATTTTTTTGTCATTAGGCGTGACTACATGTATGCACGGTAAGCTAATATGCCGGTTTTACTAAATATACATACATGTAGAGCTCATTTTACTTGACTTAAACCCGTCTTAAACCAGAATTTGGGGATTTTTGCGTAGTGTCACTTTTGAAGCAGGGGTGCGATATGATGAATTGAACCAAACTTCGATAACCTCGATCTCATAACAGTTTTCAGAATTTGAAAACGGTAGTAATCGTCAATTACAATATACTACCCGGAGTTTGGTGCAACTCACCCGGCTATACTAAGATGTTTTTATTTTCACACAACATCCTGGGTTTAATCAATAATTATTCATCAACGACTGGGTCCACCATGAGTCTAATTCAATGAAGTTGTTCGGCTGACTAAGTCACAAACAACATTCACGAGCAATACCCATAAGGGAAAACTTAATATTGAAAAAGATGGAGGCTGACGTGCTTAGGATAAAGAGAAAAAAATCAAATAGGGAGAAATGAGGAAGAATGTAACGAAATTCAAGGCATATTTGTTAACGCACTCTGTTAACAGAACATTTTTGTTTCAACTAAAAATACATTCGTTCGCATGATATGTTGACAACATCAACAAACATTGGGCTAGTGGCATGTACGAATCATATCAACGTGATTAAACGAGGAAAAGCAATCTGATATTTATCCAATTACTCCGATTAAAGTACATACCTCGAGCGCAGCCTGCAATACAATTATCTGCAATCACAGGCACATTTTTATTTTCAAAAATAAGGACATAATTCACATGACACAGTGCATTGAAATTCTTCGGAATATTTTGTCCAGTACTGACGTAATACCACGTCGTGTTGAAGTTGTGATCCATCCATTGACTCTGCGGAGGAGTGAGACGATCACTTATAAAACATAGGATGAGTGTGATGATGTATACTCGGTGGGATAACAGATTCACCAAACAGGCTTTTGGTCCATTTCTTATAAATTCGATTTCATGAAATGTAAATAAGGTAGAAATAAACAGAACTATACTCAGATAGTTTCAGATTTCACTCAAGATTTAAAATCAAAAGGAATGCCTCATAACATAATTGGCATTGCCCTCGCAGCACTCTTAAGGCAACAAAATGTTTCAGGATCTACAGTAGATTCAACGTGGACTATAACGTATTTTACCTGACCCTCAGAAGGATGTAGAATTTTTTTTTAAAAAAATGGTCAAAACTACATATTAAAATCGAGAGAGTAATAAATTATTCAAAAAATCTCAAATGAATATCTTCTAAAATATGGCCAAGAGCGAAAACCAGACTAAGTAAAAGTACAGATTGCTAAAATATATAACGGTATATACACGAGTTAGGGCGATGTAATCTTTTGAGTATAAAAATAATAATGAAACTACCATCGGAGCAAGTTTTCCACAAAATGAAAGAAAAAGGAAATGAAAATAAGAAATTTCGTAAAGCTACTTTCATTCAATTTCATTCTTATTTTAGTGGAGCTCAAATCCGCCTTTCCCAATATATAGTCAAAAATTCTATTTTATCAAAAGAAAGTCGTACACCTTGCAGTCCATATTGTTCCTCTAACTCAATAATCTAATAAACAGAGTTCGACCTTGGGCAATGAAAAATCCTTGTCATAGAACGTCGAGTACCGAATTTCGTCATTGCCAGATCTTAGAGAACACAACAACTACTGCATAATGCATTATCATAAAATGTACACTGTATAAAGAACTAGCGTAGATGGAGAATGTTCCCGCAAGGGTAAATCTCGAGACGGCATGCTTAAAACGAACAAAAAAGACGTGTCCTAAGAGTCGTCCTTGGCATAGACCGATCACGTTCAAATTGGGAGTTGAACCAAACAGGCTCGTAAAATGGGTAATCTTAAAATAAATACACGTTGAACGATAGAAAACAAACGTCTTTCTAAAAACGTGAGTTAAGCAAAGGTTATTTTTAATGTTGTGGAAAATGGATGGATGGCATGGATGGAATACGATGGATGGAAATCTAGGCGCATCATCCCGTAAGGACGAAGACGTCAAAGCAGAGTATAGATGGCGCTGAACTCCGTGAAAATGGCGCCCACGAAGGCAATTCAGCAGGATGGTGACTGAAGGCTGGATCCAGGAGTTGCTACCAAATAAAAACAGAGCGAAGGATCGTCGTCGGAGAGGACCCAATGGCCCCTCGCTTTTAGTCACGAATCGATATTATCGTTTAAACGTTGCGTGTCCTAACGTCACCCCGACCGCCAGGGGCGCGTCCGCCGGGATATTCCCGACATCAAGGCTTCGGCGATCTGGGCCAGCTAAAATTCTGACCGATCATCTCGTAGAAACGTTCGTTGTAGGGCGCGAAGTAGCGCTTCAGTTCCTCCACCACCTGTTCGGACACCTGAGGGTGCTTGCGACCTTTGGCCTCGCTCAGGCATTTCTCGGTGGTCTCGTTGCGCACGCAGTAAAAGCCCTTGGTCTTGTTGAAGTAGAAGTTCTCCTTGGAGACTCTGTGCTCGAGCCCGAGGAAGGCCTCGATCTTGCGGATCTCCGCCAGGGGATCGGTGACCAGCGAGTCGCCGTCGACCACGTGCAATTGGTGCCTCGGGAACACTTGGAACCAGTTGCTCAAGTAGTTGCTGTACAAGCTGATTTGCAGGGCTTTGTAGTCGGCGTTGACCCGACCGTCGTCCGTCACCGCGAACGACTCGAAGGTGCCGTACGTCTTGCCCTTGGCCATCTTGTTGGCCTGGATCTGGGTGTAATCGGACACGGCCCTGGTGATGGGCTCGCGGACGATGAGCAGCAGCTTGACCGCGGGGTTCATCGCGAATATCCTTTGGGGCACGTTTTCGGTGACGAAGTACGAGGGGCTCTTCTCCACCGTGATCTGATCGGGAAAGGAGTAGGGCATCTTACGGCGGTACCACTCCAGCCCCAAAGAGTACTTGCTGTCATCGTCGAAGAAGTGCACTTCCTGCGTAGCCTTCACGATGTGAGGGTGCAGGTTGAGGAACTCGAGCAAGGCCCGGGTGCCGCACTTACGCACTCCCACGATGACGCACTGCGGCAGGCGCCGCTTGGTGCGCGGGAAGCGAACCCGGCGCATCAGGACACCAGAGGGCACCGACGCCGGCAGCGGCGAGAGCGCGTTGGGCAGCTCGTTTTGCCGGGCGTCGGAACGTGACGAAAATCCCGCGAAAAGGCCGCGGCTACCGTTGACCGGAAGTCGGTCGCCGTACTGGACGGGCGGAACCATGGCACCGTTGTAGACCAAAGGCAGAAGACCGTAGCTCCCGAGGAAGACGAACAACAGGGTCAAGAGCAGCGCGCGGGGTCTGCTCAACGAAGTCCACGCGCGATGAGAGGTCAAAGGTGACTGGACGGTCGTCACCGTCGCGTACGTGCACACTACGGCCGACGGACATTTTCCCGATGGCGTTGGCGCCCCGCAGCCCGGAAAGAGGAACAGTTCGAAGACAGATGGTGCTGGCGATCCTTCCGGCGGGCCAACGTTCGCCTCCGGACCGAACAGGCGCTTCATTTGTCACTCGCTGCAGGCCACAAATGGCTGAAGCGATCGAACCTTGAAAACTGAATCAACGCAAGGGTTAGATAACACGTAACATAGCGTGCGTACATGTACAGTGTTCATCACAACAAGGAGACGGCTGTTCCTCCATTTTTTTCAAGGGCAAAGCTACGCTCTACATGTTTTCGTGCGTGTAGTATGGGAAAATTACAACTTTGGATTGATATACTGTACCAGAATATGCTAACGACCGGTTATATCGAACAGTTTATATGGTCGTTCAGTTAAAATGACTGATGCAACACGATTTTTTTACGACTATATTTGTGGTCTTCGCACAAAGACCATTGTCCATTGTCATTTTCGTAGTTATTATAGATTACAGTTACAGGCTCAAAGATCATGCATTACCTAAAATAATCTCTACCATAAACCGCGCCTTAATTTATATTCTCAAGTTTGTCCCCATTTGCCATCATTAGGGTGCGAACACAAAGAATGTTTACTTTCAACGTGCTTCTTTCAGCTTTTTATTTCTAGATTTGAGGCGCACGATGAACGCTGATATCAGCGTGATGGTCAGTGTGCTTGGTGGCGCTACTGCATGCGTTGTCCTAGGTGAAACATTCCGCGTAAAACCTTGCACATGTGCATTAGCATCTCATGATGGCTACAATTTTGACCAATAATGATCCGCGTGCTACTCTGTGTCGTAAAAATCTGCTTTCGGATTTCAGAAATCACGAGAAGCTTATACGCGCTTCTTATGAGCTCAGTCTGGCTGGGCAAAGCTTTCTTTGTGTGCGCCCTAATTAAAAAAGCATGCCACATTCTTACCCCGCTCGGTGGAGCTTGTGCACTGCAATAAGCATTCTTTGTGCTCGCGCCCTTATCCTTTAATTGACGGGTATCCCGAAGTCAAATTACAACCGTGTTTAAAGGCCACTGCGCTAAAACTTAAGTTCCAATTCGTGAAAAAAAAATTCGTATTGACGTTCTTCATATATGTTTTATATGGAAGTCATAATGTATTTCACGCCAATAGTTTTGGTTTTATTTACGCTCAGCGCAATATTATTTAACTGCTTTTGTTAAAATGTCAAAGTACGGTAAACTTTCTACGAATTCGCAGTATGAAAACGAATAAGTCGAGCGAGATACAATTTTCCCGAGTTAATACAGTGTGGGCAAATAAAATAAACGTGCCATAGACGAGACCTCAGGGAAACTATTTTTGCCCGTCATCAAAATGCAATCAAATAAAAGCACCTAAAACGATGATTCAACGGATGACAAACTTCGATACATGAATATTTATAAACGGGAAAAAAATTACCTAGGTTTGTTTGCGAGAAAAAGCGTCTCCAGAGAAACGGAATTGGCGCGTCAAAAAGTCATTTGGCAAAGATTTCATCGTATCGGTTTGTTCAATTTAATCAGAATGAGTTCTTAATCCATGCCATCAAAAAATGTACTGAACCGCATGAGCGTTAAACCTTGAATGGCTCAATGTGGATCTAAACGGTATTCTCGCGATGTCAACATACTTCGAAACTCATTCCTGCTGTTTTTAGTAATTGCAGAAAAAACGTTAACGAATTTTTCCTTCATTACATAAATTGCTCTCTACACGCATTTTGCTAAAAACTTAGAAATGGGACATCCGCTTTTCACTAATTTTTCATTATAAATAATGTTATCGTAGCCTCTATGGATTATTACTGCGGCATTCACGTTGTTTTTACCCTAACTTCGTGAACTTTTACGCTCAATTGGTCTCGTGCATGATGCATATTGATTTTCTGGCAGAAAATTGGCAATAACTTTTCCTGGGCTCGCCCATGACTGGGGAACCTACGAAAATAGCCTTTTTTTCCCCAATTAACAATTCAGCAAATTGGTGGCCAACGAGAGTAATGAACAAAAGCTAGAAAGACAAAAATATACCAACAAAAAAATATCTTCAGTTCATAAATGATGATGATGACCAAGACGATGATGGTCATCATCGGCACAAAATTGATGACAGAGAAGAAAAAGGGCGTGGGCGACTATTGAAGATTGTAGAGAAAGAAAAAAAGAAAGTGAATCTTTTATTACATAAGCCTGTATAAGTCACCAATAAAACTGCGCCAAATGGCTCCACCCAACGAATGTGGACCTTTCCCAAAATTCCCTTCATTTTGCCACAATGCTATACCTAGCATTGGCCTTCAGATTATTGCAGTTTTTTTCCCTCAGTTCTCTCCTCATTAAATAGCTTCCTACCCTCAGGTAGAATTATACAACGTGATTGAGCAACTGTGATTACTAGGTAGTAAAGCTTTTACTTGGTTGCCATGGAAACGGACAAATTAATACGTAGTAATATGCAACTTCCTTTGGCCTTCGTCCAGACAGATCTCGATTTGTGGTACAGACATTCGAACCAAATTTTTCATATTGAACTAAATTTCGTGGCAGTAACACGGGGGAAAACTGCTGGTCACGTTGGGCTCGGTTAAGCGCGTCACATACTGTATAATTTAAGATTTCTAATCAGTTTAGCGAAAATCTGTCATAATTCCACGAACATTGCATTATTTCAATAAATGAACGCAAAAATACAGTATATGACAATTATCATTTATGATACGCACATTTAAATACCTGTACAATAAAATCGTACCAAGCTTCATTACAGAACTTTAAGCTATTGTAAAAAGTCCCTTATTCGGCATTCTTGTTGTTATGAAACTTCATACATGTACAGTATGAATACATTCATTCGCACTTTTGGTTATTTTCTCTTAAATTGTACGTTTTATGCCTAATTCACAGCGTCGACGAACGGTGGCTATAGGTGCAATGTGAAATTTCGGACGTCATTTTGTCCGTGGCATCGACGACTTGGAAGAGAGCTCCAAGTCGTCTCTGGACCTGGCATTCTGGACAATGCCAAAATGCCAACGTTTTTATTAATTTGTTATGGCGTCTGGTTAAAAACTGAACAACACGTCGCTATCATTGTGGCCGGACCACTGTGGATTGCACGTCGACCATTGCTCAATTGTGGGACGTTTTCAAGATGGCGTGAAAACCGTCTCTACCGTTCGTCAATTTCAGTGCGAATAGGGGATTACACAACAGTGCCATTACCTCAACAGTGTTTTTGTGCGTACCGTAAATAAAGTATATCTTCGGGGTTAACATTTTGACAGATGAATAAAAAAGCTGCAGAGGAAAATACGCAGATGCCAAATTAATCGTGTTTTATTTATTACTCGAGGTAAAAAATGCAGTTACGCTAAAAAGTATTGCTCCATGTATGCGGATTCTGGTTGGGCAAAATAGCAACGAAGAAAAAAATTAAAAAATAAAAAAGAGAACAAAATAAAAAAATGGGTAAATGTACATGTACTGTAGATCGATATTCTTGATATATTTGTCGTATTTTCCAAGTTTAGAAAAATGAGTCACGAGCGTTTTTCTTAACCATTTGTGACCGCAAATTTAAGCTAAATGGATTATTACGTGATAACGTACCGGTATGCAATGTTTTGTGATGAGTACCCGTCGAATTTACGATCACCATCATTAGTTTTAATAATCTTTTAAAACGTAATCATTATTTCTGTGTACATTTACCGAAATGTAACGGATTAACGCTTGTAGATTGGTTGGAAAAGCTACTGTGTAAATGTAGAAATTGAGCCCCAAATACTTTTTATTGTACAACTGCAATATACAGTTGACACGCAAGGCTTATTCCAATATAAAATTATGCATACTCAAGAATGCACAAGAACTTCAGTTACAGACTCAACTTTTCTAAAGTTTTCAACTCGGTCCAAACAATCGCATCATGACGTCATTACATAACCAGTGCCCTTGAAGATCCAAACTCCTTCATTAAATTCCCTACGATTAGGTGTGGCTTTTTTCGGGTATCCGAATTACGCCGCTGCTAATAAATAATGCACTTTCCAGCAGGTGGCGGTGTGGAAGATTTTCATGCATTTATCAGTTTGCTATCTCCTCATCAGAACGTCAAATAAAAAAATGGACGTAAAATGGGAGGTGGTGTTAGTGGATAAATAATGAAAAATGAACGCGAAATAAAAGCATGCTGTTTATCTGGGCTCTGGTCTAGATTATAGTCATACGGTATACTATCAAAAGCTAAAACTGCCCATTTTATTTCTATAAATTTATTTATTCGGTAGGCTATATTTAGTTTAATGAGTTTTCTCCCACCAAACTCGGTGGAAATCAGCGGACCGTACAGTTAAAATCCGCGTAAAATAATCACGCAGACGAAAAATGATGCAGCTAGTCGAAAGATGCCAACTAAAATGACACGAAGCTGACTTTTTGTGAATTTTCAAAGCGCAGAGTCAATTAAGGTACATGGCGTCCATATACAAGACTGATGATGCGAGGAAAATCCAATGGGAGGAGCAATTTGGACGAAGAAAAGACTCGTTTTAATAAGGGTTTTGGAGAAAGGAATTTAATAGGCTTTCGTCACGCGTCTACGCGCGAATCATTTCGTCGATACTAAATTACTCTAACGTTTACAGGCGTACACAATGACACACACAAAAGTACAGGCATTTCACATTTCACTTTACATTGTGCATGGTCTAATTAGGAAACACAGCACTGCTTCGAATAGAAAAAAAACATCGAAACTCGTAAACAACTCGTGAACTTGACAAAATGAATAAAATTTGAACAAAATAAAATACAGCGTAAACTATATTTACTTTCAACTCAGCTTTGAGAAAAAAATAAAAGTTACCAGAAAAATACAATTTACTGAAAAGGATTTTTTTTCGAAATTGTCAACTACATGTATATCGAATTCAGTATTTCTTTTCAATTTTGATATAATTAACACAAACACGTACGAATAAGCATTATATAGCTTACGAAAGCAATATTAACGTTAATTAGAGGTTTAGAAACGTTGCCCCTGTACGCTAGCAATCAGTGCTAGCTGATGTGCCGTGCGTGGCTGCGATATGATGCTCTTAAAGATGCATCAATTTACAGTATTCAAGAATAGACAGTGAATACTCTAGACAGATATCGTTGGAGAAATATGTAAATTTTTACAATGTTTTTTGAAAAAAGTTATAGTGAATACATCAGGCTTGCCAATTCAGTATTCCTAAAGTTACCCGAACTCATCGGAAAAAAATCGTTTTACCATCCTCTTTCGTGGTTAAATGTAGATAGTTAAAAGTAGAACTACATTGCTCTGTCCCGTAATTCAGTACATGATTGGGCGCGCAAAAAAAAGAAGTCTCCCCTAATTGAATTTCAGAAATTAAGACAAATGGCCTACTTGTCTTTAGATAATATTAAGGTAGCGAGATGAATAACAGCCGCCAGTTATGAACATTAGCTTCATACCCGTATAATTACACGCCAAAAATAATATTTACATAATCGTTGCGAAGATTAAGCGAAATAGCGAGCGAGCATAATTAAGCGGAAAAACCACATCGACGGGGGAAAAAACCCGAAACACAGATTAAGTCCCTCAGAGGCTGAGCAACGCGATAAGGGCGCACTACAAAACCCTTGTCATGCAACGCACTTTTACGATAGAAAAAGGATTTTAGCGCATTTTTAAAGAATCTTAAAGATATTACTTTCAAAAGCAGCTCTTAATTACAAATTTTACACTTTTTCCAATATTTGTTTTCCCATAAATGCGTCATCTGCTTAAGATATTTTCAATTTCCTATTGTATTGTTTAAATTAATACTAACTACAGTATAGAACCTCTCTTTTGTCAACCTCTATTATAGCAACTGATTCCTGCCGACCAAACCTGCGTTTTTTGGCTGGCGCAGGCCTCGGCTTTGGGAAAATTAATTAAATACTTGCATTAGGATACCTCGTTTGAGGCCAAAGGCGCACTGGTGCCTGTGAGAGCACCCTTACAATTTTTATTTTGCTCCTTTTGTTAGATGCCCCTACCGAGTTCAAAGCAGAAACGGGCAGTGTTGTCAAACCTGCCCAACAAAAGTGATACACATGTACTTGTAATGATTATGTGATAACATAACTTAGAACACTTAATTGACATGTTCCCCATTTTTTTAAATTGATTTTTTATTGGTTGGATTTTCATCCTCCCTTATGTGAACTTTTCACTTGTCAACCACCTCTGGCCCCAATCAGTTGACATAAGAGAGGTTCTACTGTATACAAATATTTTCCCAACAAAGAATTGAAAGAATTTAATTAATTAATTGTCAAATATTTGCCTATATAACTACTTCCTTTTTAAAAATCAATCTGAGACTTTAGACTTTCGAATACCGAAAGTGGATTTCACTGATATCTTTTTCTGATGATTTCAGTCATCGCTAAATCAACGCAGCTGTACGGTGAAACTATCAAATTGGTTAGAATGATAATGATAAAAAATCATACAAAAATGATACAATTTTTCACTAAAAAATGCATAGGTACGCTCGTGCTAATAGTGTCCTGTACTGTTCTCCATTAATGTCAAATTTCTGAGTTTATTTTGTGGATTATTCGAAGAACTTTTTCCAGCATCTGATACTCTGCATTCTTCCGCAATTTTCAATTACTTTATCCGCTACGGCTTAAAGAAGTTGGGCGAAAAACATTTTTCAGGTAACGCATCGTGTCCTCCCTATTAAAAAAACATGGCCGCCACGCGCATGCGTCATTCAGGTGCCATTTTAACGAATTCCTCCCCCCCAAAAAAAGCAACATAAAAATGACTCGTAGCTCGGGCTTATCTTACGATGTTATCCCACCATTTTCTTCCCCACGGCTTCGCAAAAGCTGGTCTTCATAATAATGAATTATTATCGACCCGTGGGTACATCAGGTGCCCCACGTGGCGAACACGGGTTTTGACACCTACAACAAAAAAGGCAAATCCCCCACCTGGGGGCCACTAGCGCTGCCCACGTGATACCTAACCGGCCCCTAAAATGCGTGATTTACAGCATTTGAGGGAGGGGGAAGGGTCAATAAAAAGCATTCCGCTACAATGTTGAACATGTACGGGAAATTGGTTGACCGAAGCGTACACGTGACTGCAATAACGTGTAAGGCACACCATCGCGTGGTATCAATAAAGTAATTCCGTAAATTAGCATCATCATTATAGACGCAATAACGCTTCGCTTCCTAAACGGCCAATTATCGTGATCGCTCGATCGTACACCAAAGGCCACTGACCAGTGGGCGTATACAATATGGCTCAACCGAATACCAACGCTATTGGACGCTGTAAAAATGCACGCGTACGTCTTCGGGTCACATGACGATGTACAAGTTTTGTTATAATAAAGAAGTACATGTAGGCTACATGCATCTTTGGATTTTTGTTAAGAGCATAGCTTCTCGGATTTTTTAGTAGAATATTTTCCTAAATATATTTATCTCAGAATTTTTAACGGATTCGCTTTTTAAATAAAAATTTACTTCAACTCTACTAGCAAATTGAAATTTTGAAAAAAAAAATGCATCCGATTGTAGAATTTTACATATATATATATATACGCAGCATAAGAAAATTCGTTTCCCGGAAACCCAAAATATTTATTTCTGCATTTCATCCAAGTTTAAACAAATTACATGTATATTTTCGAGCATTTTTCTAACCATGAATATGAGCCAAAAGCACAAGAAAATTGAGGTGAAAACACAAAAATTCCTCGAGCATGTTTCGGTATGTATTTTTTTTTTACCAGTGAACACGTGATGCCATCCTTCTGGCACTGACGCGCTTACGGTTACATTTTTTTAAAAGATAGAATTCGATAAAACACATTCTTGTTACATTCGTCATTCCGCGAGGGTCGAACTGAGTCCTGAACCTACTCGGTAAATCGTAGTAAAATTTCAATCTTAGACAGGAACAGCGTACCAATTTTTTTTAGGGATAGAATAAATTATTTCTAACCATTTAAAAACCCAGCTTGCGCCCCATCCGTTAACTGAGGAATTCTCCACCCAGATGGTGTTACTTTCAGGAAGGCCAATAATTTAAAAACAGGACTTAACATAAGGGTGGAGTTCGAGACATGAATACGTCCGAGCATGTGGAATCATATCCTTTCGGCGGCCATTTTTGTTCCACCACCGACAGGCGCGACACGCAACGGTAGCACTTGGTAAAGGTGTAGCCGTGAAGGCCGCAGCATGCCTTTATCACAACTCGTAAATCCACGTAAAGCCTAAAAGTATATGGTCATCTAAATCCCGCGGAGCGACAAAGTGGGGTTGGTCAGAAAAATTGATATAATCCCTACAAGTTTATGGCGTACATTCGCGTAATCCTAAGTGCTACAAATGAGGGTCGACTCAAAAATGCTTCAAAAAACGAATGTTAGTGGCAGGGGCCGAGGGAGAGAAAATATAAACGTCAAAAGTGGGGCACAGATGCCATGGGCGGGATGGTATACGGTTATTGAATTTCACGTATTGACTAAGACACACCACGACCGACAGAATTCCTTTTCCAACATTTTTTTTAAAGGAACCAAATAAAAAGGGTCGATTCCCAACTACAATTTTTGGTACGTTCGTTTTACTCGCGAAGCTCTACTCGTACTCAAGTTATGCGAATTTGCTGTAAGGTATTCCGTGACATAATTCAAGTGACTACGTTAAGGACGCCACCTAGCATCGTTCATGGCCACGTTCGCTTCCAACAAAGGCGCAAATGGTTTTCTCGCACGAATGAATCGGAAAAAAACCAAGGCATTATCGATTGTATGCAGAACGCCGAGGATCTTTTGTTACTTTCTTCATTTTTCTTACAATGAGTCGGGTTCTATGGACGCAATTTTCTAGCGTGTCAACGAAATGGGTAGGCAGAACAACAATGCGTACAAAACGAAATAAATAGAACGTAGGGGTGGCAACCTTATTAATTTCGCCTTTTTTGTCGGGCTAAGGGAGGACCCAGTTAAAAACTTATTCAAGATCATTGTACGTTTTTATATACGACGATAATGCAATAAATAATAGAGGGGAAATGAGCACGGAACGAGTCATCATTCTCGGGTCTTGCTAGCAGAATGGAAAGTCGCTTACAGCGCCATCTACGTGTAAACGAAGCCTAATAACCATGCAGCTTTGGCGGTATTCCGGTTAAATCAGTACGCATTACAGAACTTGATTAACAATAATCATCTAGCTGAATGTGGATTCTAAGGAGCGATCCACAAAAAAAAACAATGGAGTAATTTTTCACGATGATTTTGTCTCGCAAGTTCAAGGCCAGAAAATCTAGGGTTTAACAACAAAGCAACCACGTTGAATAAAACAACAAAAAAGTCTGCATGGAAGGAAATTACCTGTCAGCATGTAGCTGCTGTCCCATAACCGGCAAGCAATCTCAAATTTCTGAAAGAGGATACTCTTTTTCAGAAAAACGCAAGGATGGGGGAAGAGTATGGGCCCGACGTTGCATCAAAAAGTAGAACTCGGAGAATTCGAGTAGGAATCTGAAGCGTCTGGATAGTTTTTCGAGATCATTTGCGAGCTCATGTTTTATTCAAAAAATGGAGGGAAAAAACGAACAGATGGTCAGAGAAAAAAAAAACACATGGTTCGGTATATGCACAGGCTCGATTTAATTCAGGATATGTCTTACAACGCAAAGAGGAGATAGTTGGTGTTGTAGACGGCGGCTAAATAGCAGACTGAAACCCTAAGAAATAAATGAGAAAAAAGAGCCGCGTATCAAAATAATACCGAAAGTGGTAACCAGTTGGCACGTTTCGGTTATAATGATCCGTCACATGTTCCACTCTTGATTTTCCGACCGTATTCGTATAATAGAGTAACAAGCTGTTGATAGAATTATGCATTTCGGGGTGACAAGACTCGCACCGAACAACCCAGATGTTGGCGAATTCAATTTGGAATTTTTGTAGTGGAACGAAAATATCCGGGGTCAGTGGATTGGCCTTTCTATAAACATGCACTGTTATGCCAGGGACATGATCATCGGAAATGTTATTTCGCGATATGAGAAATAAATGTTATCAAAACCGAGTCCTGCTTTTGTATACGCATTGCAATGGACCAATCTTTCGTACAATCTTTGTGCTTTTTTGGAAATGAACATTCTGAATGTATGCGCTCGATGAAATGTTTCGATTGAACATTGCATGCAAATATGAGATAGCAGGCAAATGCTGACATGCAATTACCTCTAATGAATTTTCCGTTTTATGTTATTCTCCTTTGTTTCGTCGCTAGTTAATTAGAAATTATTGGGAAATACTGATCATGTCGTAAATATCATTTCTTCAGAGGGACGAGGAACAAGTCATAGAGCAAACATTGAATATTTGAGACAAAATCAGCACGATGATTCAATTAAGAACTCGTGGGAAAATATTATTGGGATAAATTTAATCTTAATTGAATCCTTGGTAGGTTTGCCGTCTTAAACGTGACCAAAAACAAAAACTGGCTTCCACATTATCGTTGCTTTCGTTATTCTTTTGCCTCGTAACATCCTGTTGATACTTTTTTCATTACACAATTAAATAGGATTATTTAAGCTATTAATATTGCCGATATTTGCATCGTGCCTGTTGTTATTGGTCGATTTTAGCACCACGGCCCTACACAAATGTTCTCGTTGAAAAACATGAAAAATTTGTACGAACAAAGTCATGGAATTTTGCAGCTGAGAGGAGTTGAAGCGATATAAGGACAATCCCGAGCGCAATACGAAAACATTATTCGAAGATGGAGAAATAATTGACGTCATTTGACCTTTCACATTATTCGTACACTGGCATTCCCACCGAGGGATTTCCGTTTATTTTTGTTTACGAAATAACTCCTCGTCCAACAATTTATAAATACGATGTTAGTGACGGGCATGCGGGATAAAACAAATGATACTGTGACAATGCACGGAATCCTTTGTGTCTGACTGTCACAAAGGCGCCATTGGACAACGCCTGACCCTCCATTGGGATCGCTAGCTTTTCAATTAGGGCAAACCTATGGCGTGGCCAACTAATAATTTCTGAGAAAAAAAATCATTAGTTTATGAAATAGCAGACGGGCGTTAGGCGACGAACGGCCGAAACCTATCGATTGCCTCCGAATCAAAACAAAGAAAAAATTAAATTAAGCCGATTCGCGATTAGCATAAATGAGCGGGGATTACGTGGCAACTCCGCTGAACTGCGAGATGCGAACCATGGTCTGGTGACGTCATCAGAAATCAGGAATCAGGAGACAGCGGACGAGGGATTTTGATTAAAATGATATAAAAGCACGCTGGAGGTGCGCGGCTACATGGTGTACATACTGTTGTGTTTTCGAGTGGAAACAGAATAGCAGACACCCAGTCTGAATAATTACGCAATGGCGCCGATACAAAATTCAGACGATGAAATTGGAGATCTCGCATAATTATTCACCCTAAAATTTTCCACTTTCTGTTCGTCGCATGCATTTGCTTAAACCCACTTCATTAATGTTGAATTAAGGGGGACGGTTGATATCGAACGACTCGGGGGTACACCCCGCGCGCAAATCGACCCGGAACTTCATACTGGCCAATCCAGAAAATATTAGCACGATTGTCCCACGGTCTCTTTCGCATGATCGGTTACATGCGCATTTTAGAGATAAAATAAATGAAAACGTTCAACCGACGATTAAGGGCCCTCGAGGAGGCCATTCGTCAGGGATTTAAAAATCCCCTGCCCCCGCGGGAATATCCCTTTATCCCTTTCGCCCCCTCTCCTGCTAATAATAGTAATCCGCCCACTTTTCTCAACGATCGTACGTAGTTTTTATAAATACATGTACATTTATATTTACATTTTGCGAACAATTTTTCACATTCTGCAATACAGCTTTCGTTGAACACTGAACCCGCGCCATCTATAGACGAATGCTCGGTTTATTATTGCTAATAGGAGCATTAATTCTACTATACAGTTGCATCATTTAAATATAAAGTGAAATTGCATGAATTATGATCCAAGATTAAAAGAAAGCTTATACGTGTGGATTGCCCGATCTCTTTACGAGCAGCTAGGCATATAGATTTACAAATTTCTCCAATCTGACTATCAATGAAATATGCGGAGAAATTAGAATGAAGATCATTTGATGTCCCGATGTTAATAGAGATCCATTGCACTTTCTTCAGTAAAAATCGTTACATCCAGTAAAACGAAGCAAATTATTTAAAATAAAAAGTAACAGTAAAAGCATTGTCTCAGTAATAAAGGAATAAAAGGTTTATTCCACAGTATTTGAAAGAAAAAGCTCCAGCAGTGTTCATCAATGCAGTAGAAATTTTAAATTGCTGCGATAAAGGGCATGACCTAGCTATAATAAACCCTTTATATTCAAACTTCTTCTTTGCACCGCAGTCCTCTTTTTCTCTATTCATTTTAACAATTGAAAAGTATTTTAAATCGTGCGAACCAAGTAAAACATTCCAGCATACAAAAATAAAAGCTAGTTTGGCATTGTTTACGCTTGGCGAGTTTAAATTTACTGCAAATTTCGTACATGTATTGCATTACCTTAAATTTAATATTCTTCGCAATTTTGATTAATGTATTTGCATCAAGCAGGTATTTCGCTGCAATTATACATGTTCAATAGTTGTACACTGTCCTACCTCTAAGTTTATTTCTACGAATCATCTTTAGTACATTCTCGTTCATTTGGCTAGATATGGTTTGTATATTAATAAAAATCCATCCATTAGCCCACCTGATTGTTTTCTCATCATTGATTCTTTTGAATGTACGGAAATAATCAACTCAAACTGCGATCGAAAAAAAAATGATGGATGTTTAGAGAGACTGATATAATACAAAAACTACTACACGAAAAAAAGCACGCATTCAATTGATTTTGATCAAAGAACAATTACTGATGCGCTTGCATTTGTTCTCCCAAAGCAACAATCATTAAACATGACTTTCCAGAATAAAAAAAAAAACATGGCAAAAAAAATCGTCGCAGATCTTTAGTTTATTAGATTATATTGCAAAAAATCCTCTTTTTCGAGACTGAAAATGTTGTCACGAATCAGGTATACAGGATACGGAACGATATACATGTACATTGTACAGTACACTGTACGTTTCCTATACACACAGTACTGTTCAGTATAGTTTGAGCATACATGTATATGGACTCGAAATGGAAACACGAATGGATTTGGCAATGGGGAGAGTTGTTAAGGTTAGCTCCTTCCAAAGTTATGAATGCAAAATTCGACAGAAGTCATTTCAGCGATCATCGTCACGCGGCGCTGAGATTAGACAGTGCTGTCAGACGGCAAAATTCCACGAAGCATGACACGCTCCCGCAGGGTATCTCGCCAAGACACGCATGCATGTCCCTATGAACTGCGGAAATGAACGCAGAAAAGTAAGAAATATATAAAATTCCTTCTCAATTTAAATAAGCATGCAAAAAAACGTCAATAAAAAAGAACAGAGGGAAAAAAATATATATATAAACGGCGCGAAGACTAAAATGAGTGTATTATACGCGCGTAATTCAGCAGAAAATGAGCTTCTATGCGCACGATATATTACCATAACAAGATGGAAAAGGCGTCGTGGCAAAATCTAGAAAATTGAGATTGATACACGAAAAAGTAACATTCAACAGAGCTGACTTAATGCCTACATGCCGTGTAATAAGATGAATTTTTATTTTTCAAAATGGCACATTTCTTCCTCCCCATTTTTCTCGCGCGCCATGGATGTGTCATCTGTTTGACATAATTCGCCTAGTGCTTCTACATGTATATTCTGTTCTTTCTATGTCTAGGTGCATGAATATGACATCCATGGGGGGTGTCACTATTAACTGTCATATTCGTGGAACGTCATAGTTTCTTCCCCATTATTTTACTATAGTTAGTACATATGCCATCTTATGAAAGCTTATTGGCGCTTCTTGTAAGCTCAGCTTTCTTCGCGTGCGCCCTCATTTAAAACGCATGCCGCATTCTTATCCCGCTTGGTGGCGCTAGTGTACACCCAGTGGTAAGCGCCTGCAATAAGCATTCTTTGTGCTCGCACCTAAAAATAACATATCTGACGTTTTAATTTATATACTTTATATACTGTATATAAAAACCATACATGACAACATGCGAGATATTTTGTAATGACTGAAGTTGATCGATTCAAAACCGATTATGGTCATCAATGATCTACAACATTGTCCATAGAGTTTGTACACGTGGAGCACAAGGTTATTCGTTTATTAAAGTAATAGGGTAGAAAAAAAACTTGCCACCGCGTAAGCACAAGTTTCCTAACAGTTCCGATTTCATTGGCAAAAGACAACAGGTGGCGCTGGCTGCCTCACCTAATAATGGCGCAGCGACCCGAGCGTTGGATGGTTGCCTATTAAACGTTTCGACAGTTCCGCGAAAAAGTTTTAGCACGGTCGTTGGCGGTTTATGACACACGGCGCGCGGAATAACGGTCCAATAAACGAAAGAATGGACGCTACGCATGCAGCGGGCTACGGGCTGAAATGCAGCAGGTGGCGGCGCTGGCATCGACGCCAAGATTGGTCAAAAATTGAGGATTCCCAGGGTTACCATTGTGTCAGATCGATGCGACGCCGAGTTAAATGTTCGCCAGAAATGCAACCTTGTTTAATAATGGATCCCCATAAAGCAAACATCGCACTGCAGCAGCGCTGCAACCTTTTCTGCGTCGTGTTGGCGAAGTCTGCTCCCTCCACCCACGCAACCATAGTCCATTTTAAATAAATAAAGTTCCATACGTGAACGCTACATTGGCCGCCGTCGCCATAAAAACGCTTCGTCAATTCAACCGATAAATGCGATCATCCAAAATTCAAGGGGGTCGTGAACGGAAGAGCGTCAACAAATTGCACGCATTGGCCAGCAGGAAGTGACGTCGAAAGTTCAGAAGGAAGTGCGTGCACGCAACTGCGCTTTAACAGAATAGATCTAAAAACAAATTAAATTGCTCACGGTGAACAAATTTAAACGAGTAAATATTGAAATAATTAAAAATCAAAATCGAGACTTAACTTCGCGCAATAGTTGTAACATACCGTACATGGATAACCTTTCATTCTGTACAATTTACATATTTACTACTTCATTTCAACGCACCATTATTAGCCATGAAATAACGAGCTTAATAATAAGTGTAATAATTTCACACTTCAAACATTTTATTTATTCCTGCATGAGCATCCATAAATCCAGCCTATCCATAGATTCCACTTTAATCTTCTGTAATCATATGAACCAAACAATTAAAAAAAATGCGTAAGGCACCATTTATAAAGCAACAGTGTTGTCAGCCGAGATCCATCTGACAGCATTGGTAGTCGCTTCCCCTTCTCGGAGAACAGAAAAGAGTGCACGAGATTCCGGCCAATATTCCCGGCAGTATACTCTTAGCCGCCATTTTATTTATAAGAAACCCATGCAGAGAACAGGTTTCTCGTTGCGTCATCTATTACCTGGTGGTTGCTACAGCTTTTAACATCGCTTCTTTTTCCTTTTCAGATTCGCAATTTGCGTGGCATGCCTAATTTAATTTTCAAACCCTGGTAAATCGATTCTAGTAATAAAACACTACACAGATAAAACAATCCAGGGAAGAAATTGGAAACGAACTTCAACGTATACGTTAGTATCATCGACGCGTTTCCAGATTTCAGTAATGTACCTCGATTAATTTATCCTCATCCCTATAGTGGATCGATCCCCCATCCCTCTTAACTTTCACCTTTGATATTTCGGTCATTGTTAAACCCCAACCTTGGAAAGTTAAGTTTATTGATTCAGAATCATTTTTATCACCGACCATCATTACAAATTATTTTTTCTCATGGTTTTATGCATAGTGCGAGCGTTTCAACGATTACCGTAAGCACACGATGTTCACGGAATGCTAGTTAGCGTAGACAGAATATTTCGTTTTACATTCAGTACATTATCTTTTAGAACACCATGCATCCACGTAGGACGAAATCCTCATTTCGCTTATAGCCGTGGAATTTCATTTCTAAAACTATAGGGTTCTCTTTTATCTAAATTATAGCATATTCAAATGATGGACAATCTCATCTGGATTTTAAATGAGTCGGAGGATTATACACGCGCAGCTTTTTTGTTTGTTTTTAATTAAAGGAATGCAGGTTCTTTCAATTTACGCGAGTCTAGGCTTAAATCTGGGAAAACATCCCTTCCAACATTTAAAGAAGCTTTTCAGGCCCACGCCTTTACAGGAAGAACCAAAAATCTCTAGCAGATCTCTATGCAGATACTGTAACAATTCCAAAATCCGACTTTTGTCTCAATCTGTAAAGTTACTTCTCTACGAGCACTTTACTTTTAAGAAAGACCTTATCTACCTTGGTCTACTTCGGAAAGTTGTTAGACATCTCGTTAAATTGAACAAGACCGATAAGGGACACTTTTATTATATTGGCACTAACAACTAGAGTGGATTTTACAAAACTATATCGATTGGGAGCAATCAAGTGCATCGTAATAGATGGAGTGAAATCCTGTAAATCTGGAGTAAATTAAAGCAGCACACTCGACCATCTAACCGAAGTGCATGTGTACTCCATTTTTACCTGGTCATGCTTTCTCCATTATTATCATTCGAAATCTTCGAATATATTTGTTTCAAAACAAATACATTAACACCTATTATATCCGTAACATTTAAACGAAAGTTTGAACTCGTGACAATCTTCTAAAATTGTGAACTAATTAACATCGTCCAAAGTCAATTAAAAATGGAAAATTAGAAATTGAAAACAAGTGCATTTTTTTCCGTATTATCTCGACGAATCCCATTTTTTTCAAAAACATCGCCAACTATACGTAATAATTAATCCAAAGTGATGCAGAGAAAATGGAAAAAAGTGCAACATTTTGAATTTGTACATAAAATAGTTTTAAAGAGCTGTTATTCTAGATTTTCCTTGCTAAATACGGAAACGATAATTCTATACAAATCAATAGAAGGCATTAAACCATGATAACGGATGGAAAGCCTGTTTATCGTCGAGTGAAACTTTTATGAATTCAATGAAAGAAGCCGTTAATTTGATAGCGCCAAATTAAATAATCAAAATCCGCACGTGAACTTAACTTCAACGTCTATATCTAATTAAACGCCGCAGTAAAAACGTTCATTTATCAGTTTAAAAGGCTCACCTTGAAAGGGAAATTATATAGGGCAAGTTTATGTACGGTTCAAGATGGCGTATCTCCACGGTTAATATGCAGAAAAGGTTAATGTAGAGTAGATAAGATTATAATGCGGACAAACTGGCTTATCATTCGGCCTACTTAATGATATACACGTGTACGCGCGCGCGAGAGAGAAGATGCGTGACAACGTTAGTGTCAATTAACTACCTTATTTGAAAAAAATCATCATCGATGCATAATTTCCAACCCAAGCTGCCAAAAAATAAATTATTCGATAACATCATTTGACCATTCCAGAAAAACAAGGGCGACATCGAGCGCGTTTGAATTATCGACTGAAAAATGTAGAGAAACACTCTTCCGGTGCATCGTCTAAGTGATGTCTATCAGAATGCGAAACGTCACATTACTGCATGCACTAACCTGGATCTAAGTTGACCTAGATGTCAAGAAAACTGTGCCATTCCATTATACCTTTAGTGGCGCAACGCAGCGAATTAAAAGGTGCTGCGTTATCACGCAAATTGTTCAAAGCTTCCGCGACGTAATATACACCCACTTCGAGTTAAGAGATTATAATGTAGATATCAGAAAGTCGTCTAGTGCATCGGTATACACTGTACATTCAATTACAGTTAAGCGGAAGTTGCCATAATCTAATTATTCATCAGTTAAAACTACTCTTTCCACGCCACTGTTATTACTGATTAAAATCAGTTTGAAATGTGTTGTAGAGCGCATAAAACATATGCCCTGCAATCGTATACTTTCTTGAAAGATAAAATGTGAGCTCGTTGGTTTCATTTTTATGAATCATGTTTATTCGTTGGAATTAATTATTCGTCAACTATTCAAAAAAAAAATGAAACAATCACGATGGCATTAAATGTAATGCATTTGGTACAATCTTCTAACGAGTCTAAAACAATTCCAACTTTTTTTTTAACAAGTTAACCATTGAGGAGATATACAAATAAATTGTATATAATATGTTTACATCCCTTATGAATCATCGAATTCCATAACTTTTTAAAGGTGCTAGCTGCAATAAAGGGTTCAAAAGTTACAAATAACACTCTTCCTTTAATTATGTTTTCGCATTATTCAGATATTATATCATCTTGAGCAGATCTGGAGAGTTCAATACTAATTATAAAACTACTAAACATGTCTCGTATATTGACAAATAAATTTAATCCAAAATGGGCAAATAACTACATGTATACAGCCGTCTCCTTATAGTGGGAAAAAAAATTGATGGCCAGTCACACCAAACTTCGGACTAACTATAATGAATGAAACGGAGTATTTTTCCTAAATATGTAACTTTATTTGCAAGAACTATTTTTAAAGTTCTTACATGGAACGTGTTAAAGAGTGGAATTATACGCAACTCAAGGTCGCATCACTCAAAAAATCCACGTTATTCACATAAACCACAAACGAATTTTTTAAAAATCCCCGTTATACAATGCATGTCTATAAGAAACAAGATTTCAAAGCTCCGGGTCCGAAATCTGGTCAGGTTAATTTCAGAAATTGGACGAAGCATGGTGAAACCGGCCAATCAGATACCAACACGTTGAAACACGTCGCAGTTTCTTACCTTACGTTCGTGGTACGGACGACTTAGTCTGGAGAAGTCCTGCTCCTCCTGGAGCACGTCTTCCGACAGCAAATCCACGACGGTGGAACAGCATTCAACATTGGCGCATTTTCGACGGCACGGCCAATCCTGATCCGGAAGGGATCGATGCTGCGCCACGCCACCGACTCCGAGAAGCTGCTTCCGGCGCGAATTCTCCAAACGCTCGGGATCACGTCGTCCTCGGACCACTTTGAAATTCCTCCTCCGAAGGTTTCCATAGAAATTCCGACATCAGCTGACGCTCGGAGTTGGACGATTGTCGAGAAATGGCGGAGGTTCAAGATCCGCTTTACGGAGTAATCCTGAGGAAACGCAGTTGTGGCCGTTTCAGAGATGTGGATCGTGGTTGGCGAGCGACTTTGGCCGCCGTTCCCATGGCTGGACCCTCGGTTCGTTCGTCCTGCACCGCGTCTGGCGTGCGGTGAAGTGCGCTTCCAGACGGAGAGTCTCTCCCACTGGCATCCCGCTGAAGCCAACGTGGGTAGAACGCATTCCCGGCATTCCTCCTGCTGCGGGATTCGAGGAAAAGTCCATCGTCGTCTACAGGGAGGGGATGGGGATCATGGAAGGAAGGGAAAATCCAACGAAGGATGCGACACCGAAGGGAGAGATTTACGTGGGCTAAATAGCTTCTGGTAAACGCCTCGAACACTTTTCAGGATAACGACGTTCTCTACGAGCGTCATCTCGAGGGATGCGGCGCTGCTTTCACCACCTTTTTGCTACCGTGTCGATGGAACCTCATTGGAAAAACTCGCTTTATACGAATTTCTGATAGAACCAACTCATTTTCAGTCCCCGTTCTAGGATATGGCCAGTATGGTCGAATAACGTTACTTTCTTCGAATTCGGATATTACAAATATTTGGCTCGAACTAAAGAATTTTCGAGTCCCCGAGCATTCGCGCTATGTTACGTTAAAACGAACTTTAAACAGGAAATGTCGTAGCTTGAAGTAGATGGAAAATGTAGATGTAGGTAGAAGTTCCGTTTGTTGGCGCATGCGCACTAAGCATTTCTTGCTCTAAAGCTATTTAATAAATACTGATGATTTTAAGTATACAAATCAACATCAAAATACATGTAATATGGTAAGTAAAACATGTATTTACACGCGTTTCACATGTCGCATGCATGTATTTTTGATGTAGCAAACGTGTTTTTTACATGTAGCGACCGTTTGTTTTACATAATATATGCCAATTAGGTATTTTATGTGTAAAAACCATGTTTGCTACTTGTAAAAAAATGTTGATTTATAAGGGGTACTCAAATCTGTAGATTGAGGCCAGCAGTTTTGCCTGCCTGTAAGTGGTTTGAACAATTTTGCTGACCTTTATACGCGTTGACATCTAGGTCAAAGAATCCAGTATTCCTATTGGCAAAACGGAAGTACAGTCAACTGCTGGGACCAAGGAAATCTGCCGGGCAAAAACCGTCGGCAGATTTTCTTGGTGCCAGCAGTAGACTGTTTATCCGTTTGGCCAATAGGAATACTGGATTCTTTGGCCTAGATGTCACCTAGGTGTCAACGCATGTAAAGGCCAGCAGACCAGTTCAAACCACTTACCTACAGCCACAACTGCTGACCTTAATCTACAGATTTGAGTACCCCTATTGCAGCACCTTCTCATTCATATACATATACTGTATACATGTACATCAAGTTACAATGTACGTGGGGTAGGATTTCATCCATACTGTATACTTCGACGAAACTTTAGTTATTATTGTTGAAGTTACGTTTTGACAGACTTCTGATAATACGAACTATACGGTTTCAAAAACTGTAGTCCCTTAAGATTCGTCTTATAACGAAGTTAGACTGTATTTCAAAATTGTTTCCGTAGACGTGTTAGGCTAACTGCGTGGCCCGTTGTGTGATTATCTCTCAAATACGATTCTGCCCAAAAATTTTGAAAAGTTGATTTTTTTGTCGCCCTTTCTATCGACGATAGACCGATTTATCTCGCGTGAAATACGACAACAACAATTCAAACGTGAAAGGTCTCGGTCTCTATGGTGTTACTGAAGCAATACGGAATACCAAACTAGGAGAAAGAATATAAAGATGTTGAAGGTTTTAGGGCGCACGGGCATTACAGAGGCTTTGAGAACATTACAATTTACAATCACATAACTACTCTATAGGGCATAACTACAAATATTCGTGAGTGTTAAAGTATAACATCGATATAGCAGCCAGTTTAACGATGATGTAGAAAGTGGACTTTCGACAGAAAAGCGGGCGAGAAATTGCCTGGTATCGGGTCAATGATGTTCTTTGAATCCAAACGCAGAGGTCACTAAGTGCATAATACTATAGTACTATTCGGAATTAATGAACTGCTAGTGTTGAATTAAAAGAAAAATCTTCACACCAAGAAGCTTACCTCAAGCTCAATTAGGATTAACTTTGTAGTACGCATTACATGTAGTTGCATTCTAAAACTGTTGTATACATGTATATATTGATGTACACCTAACAGTATGTCAGAATAGATACGGATAGAATAGATAAGGCAACAGAATGAAAATTATACTTAAAAGGATAGATGAGGAGGGATGAAGGAAGCGATGACATTGAACAATTTGTTTCAAGAACTGGAGAAATTCGATTCGAAATTACTTGTATTTCAAGACTTCGCATAAACTGGTATCAATGTTTTTAGCACTGAAAACCAACACCATTTCGCAAAGAGCAACTCAATCGATCCGATGTTCAAACTTGAAAGAAACGGCTATCATTCGCATTTTGCTCTCTGAGTTACAATTTAATAGTCTAGTCTCGCATTCAAATAAATAAACCATAAAACATGGGCCGCATCACAGTCTGTCTATCGATCATACATTGTATGTCTATACGAATGCTCTTTTTAATGCGTGCCATCAACAAAGTTTGGTTGATGTATTTACTAAAATTTTAATGGCTTTTTTTTTAAACCATAGATGTGGTTGATGAGAAACCAGTTTAAAACATTATTTCCTCGTTTAAGTGACAGAGTAAAAATTGCATTATACATGAGGTAAAATAGTAAATAGGCGTGCTTGCGATAAAATCGGCTACCGAGAGAATTTAATTCTGGCACGTGGGTATACACTTAATTTAATTTCAAATAATGGGCCCATTTTTCACAGTAAAGTTATGCTGGCCTTAATTTATAGAGGATGTTATAGAGCACCAACGCCAGTTAAATGTGTCAATTTTCGCGCTTTAATCGCCGATTATACCGTAAGGCGATTGGCGCAACCGCGGGACGCAACCTATACTAAACCCTAATAACAGGGAAACTGCATAAGCCGATCTTTCTTAAACGTAATTACATTAACGCTTACAAATCTTCATTTACATCAGCGTAAAATGCCGGAAGACGCGCTTCGAGTGATGAATAAATAGTGTAAATAATTAAAACAACGCCAGAGTGCCAGCTGCGAAGTGCACCAACATCATCAATTTTTCCATTTAACTGAGTAAACAACTGTAAAATGATTTGGATTAAAAAAAACAAAAAAAAAACATGCAAAATATATAATGTATACGATGTACGTGGGAAATGTACAGGGTATCTACTTCGATTAACTGCCGGGATAATCATGTTGCTAGGTTTTAATTTTATCTTAAATTAACATTTTAATAATTATTATAACGAAAGATGATATGATCATTGACTACTGTATACTGAGAAATACTCGAAAGTGATGGGACGCCGCTAAATAGTTTTTTATTTTAAAACTAGCTGTCTGATAATTAACCTTGAACTTACTTTATTGTGCTTACTACACCAATTTCTGTTTAATCAGACGTTAATAGTTTTTGGCGTTCGCTTACATTAAAATGTAAACTGAGTTACTTATCAGTTAAAGCCAACATAATCGACGATTAAATTTAAGTTTGGTGCAACCGTTCGATAGTACATGTACATACATGTATTTGAAATGTCAGAGAATCACGCGCTGTTTGTAAATGCGCTTGATGAATTTAGTGCTCTTATTTTGAAAGTTAGTATTAATAAATCAGTCAACAATTATTAATTCGTTCTTTTTAAGTCTTAGTTAAGAGATATCAAATTTAGTCCATCGCGTCAAAATCTCTTATCCGTGCCGACATTAAACCCATGAAGTTTCATGTTCTGTTAAATAGCGCACATCATGTACAGGGTGAATCGTTTCAGCTAGAATAGCGGTGGAATCATTGCTTAAAATAATTGAGTGGTTGCACATATACGTCCTTTTAATTTCATATGCTAATAACTTATCAGTTTTGATGTTGATAAACCCCGTTAATAGTTATCTAAATTAAATGGTGAACTTTTTAAATGTAATATTTTCGATCGCCTGATGTTTTTTCTTCTTCAATTTTAATATGAATAAAACGTAGGAAAACGAAACAATCCTAAAAAATAAACATTTCTTTTTACGATGCACAAATCCTTTAGCGAGCCATTAATCCTTTCCATCTAAAACCAGATTTACGGAAGCACCCTGCACAGATACCCAATACTGCCAACAGCTGCAACATCCTTTTCATGTACGTTCTTAATTGGTTATTAAAGTAAATCATGTTCATAGTTTTTAATTCGTCATTATTTTTTAGTGTCAGATATTTTTGATATACGGTACATACACTTTTTTTTAAAATTCATATCTCCAAAACTCAATTAATTAGACCATTTGGTTCGCTCGTCATGACGCGCTCCACAACACCGTTTAATGTGGGTTATGTTACACTTTTCACATTTTACAAGCTACTATACGTTATGGCGACGCATTACATGATTTTAGTTGTGCTTCGTCCATTTTTCGGATCTTAAAAAGCTATTGGACAAGACTTAGTTTTGATAAAAAAGCTTACTGGACAATGACACAAAGTTGATTCCCGAGGGAATTACGAGTCGAAATTACACTTTTTTGGTGAGGGATTATTAGTGTATTTATGAGATATTGGACATCGGTTCGCTCTTTTCCTCGACGGAGGAACAATATCGGAAAACGCCAGATTAATGTGCCCAGACCACTGACCATCGGGGAAAGTGCGTAGACATTGTTTTTCCTGTTATTGGAAACAGTGAGTTTGAAATGAATTTGAAAGAAATGAAACACAAATATGACAAAATGCGTTGCAAGATGTAGGGGCTAAACAAAGACATTTCTACTATCGTCTTATTCACTGCATTCAGCACACAAGAATACAAGACAGCGAACAATAACGTTTTTGCAAAGGAGTTCCGAATAATATCGTTCTGCACATAAAAACAATGTTGTTCAATGCGATCTACAGCCTATTACAACTGTATACTGTATACCGGTACAAGTTCTTTTTAAACTAATCTTTTGAGATATTCAACTGAAACTCAAACAGATAAACAATATATAATGTAGCCTAAGGATTACTTATACGAAAAAAAGGTATTATCTTAACTATATATTCGGAAAATTTTAACTATAAAAAGATTACGCGGTTTCTATTCCTTTTTTCGAAAATATATAAAAAAAGCAAAAAAACAATTACAATAATAAAATTTCTAATATCAATGTCATATCAGTTTAAAATATTAAATGAAAATAATGCCGTAAGCAAATAATAGTACAAAATTTTAAAAAAATACTACAGCAGCTGTATCAGAAATTTATTATTTACATTAACGAACTTACAGAATTTATTTAAACTGTAGCCTATACACTGTACAGTAAAATGATTTTACAATTATTTCAGTTATCAGCTACAATGGCTGACCCGTAGTTTGACCTTGTTCATACGAATACATGTACATTCACTGACCATTAATGAGATGCTTTTGAAGTTCATGGAATCAATATTAAGATAAGCGACGGAGGTACGATCTTTTTCCACAAAATTACATAATTAGCCATAATAGTGATTGATGCATCGACGTTGATTACAGGTTAGCGTTCGATTATTCGATGCATCATTTTTTCATGAGCAAAGGTTATGTTACAAGTCACTTCACTTGGAAATGTGGCGTACATCACGTAACAATTTTGCTTCAGAATCCAGAAATAACAATTCAGCTTGTCACATGGTGTGTGCACACATTCTGGGTGACATAAATATGCGTCATGCATAATTGGTTTTTAACAGGCATGCATGGTATACGTCTAATCTGCTGTGGCTTTTAGTGTCAAGCATGCGTTATCGCAATTAAAGATCCTCGATCATTGATTAATTATAATCGGAGATTGATTGATAAATGCGCTATTTTATAGGTTAGCAGAATTCAGCTTGGAAATTATAGCGCGGCTAGTATTTTATTAAGGTTTTATTATAAAAAATGTATTTACCAAATTCTGTACACTGTAATTACTAAGTAATCCCGTTGCCCCAGCGAACCCATTCCAGTTCGTAAAGTTTTTATTTCCTGAGCTCTTTCCTTCAAAGCATAAAATATAGTTAGCGAATTTTCATGAATAAAAAACCACCGACAATCCCTTGTCGAGTTCCCCAGACCCACGAGGGTTATGAAGAAGAGTGCCTGGAAATCAAGCGCTAGCCTTAATTATGACAAAAAAATCAAAAAACTGGACAATGTCCAGATGGTGAATTCATCAACGTGACATATTACGACACGTCAGAAACCTAACAAAAGGACCCCCCACGCGTTTCATTTTTAGGAAGAAAATGAAAAAAATGCAGACAGGAAACGTGTGGGGAGATTCCTGGATTCATCATTAGATTCAAACAGAATTTTTATTAAATAACACAAACGTCCTGCCTGTAGATATATGTTCAGTTCTCCCCTTGTCCAGTGTGACTTCCCCTCCTCACCTTTCATCTTTTCAGAAAAAAAAGCACTTACTAAAATTGAAATTGCAGCGGACATTATGTGGCATTCGAACGAAACGCATTACAGTCCATTGATCAGTTAGCAGGGAGAAAGAAAAATAGGAAATAATACAAATATTGTCAGTATATTGCATTATCCCCATTAAGAATTGAATGCCCCAGAGTGCCTCCATTGTTAACCTGGCGTTTTATCATTAGCTAGTCCCATATCGTGAGCATCGCACTTGTCAAACAAAAAATGGAAACTTCTTTCGGGTGTTTTCTGGGCAAATGTTTCCCAGAAATTTATGGATTTTCTGAGATATTGACCACACTCGCCCACATATTAAAATATTGACTTAAACCCGTGAATTCACCGATCAGCGTATATGAGCTTACACAAGCATTAACACATGAACCTAAATTTGCATTTTCAGCAGTCCAACGCTGGTCCAAATCGCGTGTCACTTCTTGGCTTTCGGATTTAACTTATAAATAATTAGATCCAGTATAAATATAGCGTGCAATTAAGCATGAGAGGGGCGGGACGTTAAAACATCAATACACATAGAAACTCGACCAGAGAGCGCCACCATCCCGCTTAATCAACGCGAAACTCCGAGCTTATTTATAACTTTTTTTTACGCAAATGGTCGTAGATGGTGCTACGTGTCGACATGTGAGAAATGAGAGTTAAATGACTTACTCATCGTTTTATGCGCGCGTATATTTGGAAACAAAATAACCGTACCCAGGAAATGCCGAAGCTTGACGTACATGGAAAACTTAAATGTAAATGTATATATAGATAAAGTTCCGTTTGGTGGTGCACACTATAGGCATTTCTTGGTATAAAGCAATTTAATAAATACAGTTTATACAAATATGTTAATTAGGCCTACAAGTATATATAACATACAATGTAACAACAAAATACATTAATATAGCATGTAAAACATGTATTTACATATCACGTGCATAGCCTTTATTTTAGATGTATAGCAAACGTGTTTTTTACACGCAGCGTACATTTGTTTTACATAGTGTATCCCAAGTATTTTACGCGTAAAAACAGTCTATATGCCTCATGTAAAATGGATTTATATGTTTATAATGTATTTATTAGATAGCGTAGAGAAAAGAAATGCTTAGTGCGCACGCGCCGCTAGACGGAACTTTATCTACATTTACGTTTTCCGTCTACGTCAAGCTATACGGCATTTCCTGAGCACGGTTAATACATGTATCTACTGTATATATATATATATATAAAAATAGAAATCGCCTCCATCTTGTTGTCACTGCCTGGCTGGGTTTGATTGTGGCTTCGATATTATTGGCCACTCATGGCACGCCTCCCAAGAGCGTTAACTCCGTAGGGAATTCCAAGGCAATAAATCTTTTTTAATTTACCCGGGGCCATAACACTGTCAAACCAGTTCCCCCCATCCTCCCCTCCGCCCTCCATCCGGGATGTATCCAGATCATATAGCTCCATCTTTTGGAGACAAAGCCGGCTTTTTCCGCTAGTAAGGTATATATTCTACGGCGCAGGAGCTTCCTTCTCTTTGAAGCAGACAGACATAAAAAGGGAACTCCTGCTCAAGAAGTACCGGTAGCACCACGAAAGTGATGATCTCCTACCTTTCGCTTACTTTTGCCGTTGAACTCCTGGCAGTTTTCGATAAGGATCCATCGGGGATGTTGAGGCAGAGAGGGGAATCCGTTTGCACCGATATGATAGACAACAAGTTGAGGGAATACAAGAAGTCACCTAGAGAGAAAGTGAGACAATGATGGATTAGAAGCTGGCAACTTTTTGGCCATCGATTCCCTACGGCATCGCCAGGTTGTCTAAGGGAACTGAAAGCTAATTCATGATTATCACAACAGCCCTCGCTCCCGGTACATGAGCCTCGGGATAAATAAAGACCCCCCCTCAACTGATGAACGGAGAAATAGAGGGCGCAGAAGCGAGGGGAAGAGGATTAATACAACCGTGGGGATTGAACGCGCAAAACACAACACGCGCCTAGGCCTACCTGAAGAACGGTTACGGCAGAAAAGAAAAAGAGATCAAGGGCAAAATCATAAATCACGACCAACTTTTATCCCCGTCACAAAAACTGCACGAAAGGCAGAAATACATTATTGTGCCGGGATTAAAGTTGAAATAACGAAGCGTCTCCCAACATCGATCGTTGTTTTTAAATGAAATATATAAACGCACCATTAACCGAGCATCAGAAGCGTTCGGCAAAGTGAAACTTTCTCGCCGTATCTCGATCATTCTTGAGAAGAATTTCTCTCCCTCCCACTCTCGCAATTTCGTCTTATTTCTTCAAATCTTTTAGCAAAACGGGCCGGGGCATACACACCGAGTAAACGTAAGCTGAAACTTGGTTTACGAAACTGGAAACGCAATGATTCGGAAAATCAAAGACTGCGTTCACGTCGAGCTTGTTTTCAGTCGCTTGAAACTGCAAGTTTCAGAAACTTCAAACTGATTTTCCGAATCATGGTTTGTCGTTTCGGAAACCAAGTTTCATTTTACTGATTTTGTTTCCTCGGTGTGTTTCCACCTTCGAAAATTCTCCCTCATCAAGCAGGATAAACTGCTTTTGTCTACTCTTCACTCTACATGTAAGTGTTTCAAAAAACGTGGCAGTAAATTCGCAACATTCTTTTTGGGTAACAGTGCGTGGTGTTAAGGAAAATCCCTTAAACTATAATACATGTACATGCATAATGATAACAGTTCTCGAATTTTGTTACATATCAAATTCCCTTTTAATAGCATCCTTCTTAAACTAGCATCATTATCGGGTCGGGGATGATACACGGACGGGTCCATGACTCCCGTCCGAACTTCCGGTCGATCTGCGAGCAGAAACAATCTGACATTTCTTTAATAATGGCGAACGTAATGGACAAGGGGCAAATCCTGGTTTAATCGTCAACAATCCCAACGGAGTTGTACATTTCGTAAATCCAATCGCATCTCCGTTCTTCGACTGGAGCCAAACGGCAGATGCGGCGTCGATGGCCGGTAATCCCCAGCGAATTTCACAATGGCGCCACCTTCCACGAATCTTCGCAATGACGCTCGTACATCCATTTGATCGCAATTTGATTAGAAAAATAAAAACTCCCTGGCGCGTGCAAATCAGGGGGCTAGAAATCCGCGCGCCTGGTGGCTTATAGTTCAATTTTCAATTTTAAATATATAAAAAAGGGCTGCGCGAAGCGTATGCCAGCGCTACAGGGGTAAAAACCCCAGATACGGAGGGGTAAAAAAAAACGTATTCAGGACCCAGCGACGTGTACAAAAGTCCCCTTTGATTTGAAACTTATGAAAAACGAACAGCAGTTGCACGGGAGGGGATGAAAAAAAATTGAAAAGAAATCTCGCGGCCCCTGTTTTTTCGCACCGCATTGGGCGACTATTAGGGGGTGAGCACAAAAAGCGGAGAATTTAAGGGAGGCCCAATCCGTCGGACCCGAAAACGTTACCCTTCGCACGGGTACAGGGATTGCCGGATATCAAGGGTCCCGTCTCCAGAGGACGCAACGGCGTTACCCCTACCCTCGACCCAATGGGGGTGAAAATAACATTTTTGGGGAACCCAAAACTGATTTATGAAATCCGGATCTTTATGTCGCGCGGGGGCAAAGGTCGTTGGGAGGGGAAGGTTCGCCCAAGGACACGAGGACCATTGTTCGGACGAGAACCGATGGAGGACCCCCGGCAAGGTGGTTTATGTACCATGAGAAAGCAGCGTCCTCCCAGCGGGACCGGTCGCCTATTTTAATAGAGAAGCTGCTTCATTCCCTCCCATCGCGTTTCTGGATGTGAGGATTTAACCCCTTCCATCCGCCCAGAATATTTGTTATTAAAATGCTGTATGGCAGACCGAAGCTGTAAAACCTTATCTCATCTGACCTCCGGCCGTTCCAGATCTAGCGAAATAGTATCAAAAGTAAGCGATATCATGTACTTCTTGCATGAAACCCTACGAACTACAACGTTTACGAGAGCTAGAGATTTGCAGCAAATGGGGGTCGTCCGTATTTTATAACCAAATTTGAGTATTTTGCTCTTTATTATATTATCCGTTCAGCCGTGGCAGACTCTCGGAGACCTCATATGAAAAATCCAAAGACCTCCAAGATTTCCTTTATCCATATCTGAAATTTTTTCAAGTGTGGTAGCCATGAAGTTAATCCGTGTACTTGGCCGGGGAAGAAGCCCACCCTAATAATTTTGCCCTTTACGTACCCCGTATTGATGGCGGAAAGCAGGGTCGACCCAAAAGCAAATATACAGTAAATGCATTACAAACGATCCACCTTAGAACATACATGTACCTATAACACGCATGAAAGTGTATATCTTTCATAGAAAATGTTTGGCCCGTGGAAAACTTATTATTCATCCCCCGACATTCGGCTCGACATTTATGGACAACCCTGTAGTGAGCGATATACACGGTGTGTCAAGTCAGGTGGCGTCATTGTATAGTTTTACGATAAAACTGAAGTGATCGTTATAGTATATCTACGCAGATGGCGCAGCATGGTTGTCCAACGGATCTCAATAACGTTCTATCATTATGTATACGAGACCCTTCAACGGATACGTAATCTATGAATGAACTTTCGGACCACCCTGTATGGCGAGCTTGTGGCCGATTAGGGGTCGCCCATATATCTCGTCACCGCAATGACCCTTTTGAGACTGGCATCGCAGAAGGAGCCGCTCACCTCGAAACGTGAAAACTTATTTTGAAATAAGGGGAGGCGTGGATATTGTGTTTATTGCCAAACCTCTCTCGACGACCAATTTGCATACAGAGGAAATCGGTAATACGAAAACAGCGGTTTATTACCACCGAGTAATAAAAAAAGATCAAATTCGCCAGTGGGTTGAACGGGGGATCGTATCGCCTTTTTTAATCTCGTTTTTTTTCCCGCAAAAATAATACGGGCAACGAAGAGATCGACTGCCACAGCCACGCAAAAGTATAATTTACGAAGTCGTAAAGTTAATTGAAAACAAACAATTTAGCAACGGGGCAATCAACTTCCACAATCCCGCGTGAATATATATTGCCCATCGAAAACCCGCGCAGCACCCCGAATGTACACATTTTAGAGTTCAAAAACGCCTTTTCCTAGAATAAATTGACGGCCGCCGAGGGAGTGCATTGGCATCGCTCTAAGCACGGGCTGCAACATCATTTGTTTTAATTAAAATATTAAAACTCAGCCTAATTTTGTTGGTCAGTCCGCGATGAAAACTAAATTGATTCGTAAATCGTAAATTATATCCCTTCATGACAAACTCGAGTTAAAAACGTTGATCTGAATTCGCTAAACTATAGGCTAGGCCGAGATGGGCGGAGACCACACGTACGAAGCAGTCGCGTGGTTTGGTGGACACAGGGGGAGGACACACTGAATGCTTATTGCTAGAGCAGAAAATCTGAAAGCAGATTTGAAAGACACAGAGTGCACGTCAAACGTGTAGCCATCGATTGTATGGCGCCTATGTACCGTAAAAACGTGTCCTGCACTCATCATGAGATGCTAATGCATGCATGTTCAAAGTTTTACGCGGAATATTTCACCTAGCATAACGCATGCAGTGGCGCCACCAAGCACACTGATCATCATGCTGATGTCAACATTCATAGTGCGCCTCAAAGCTGGAAATAAGAAGATGAAAACAAGCCGGAAAGAAGCTGAAAGAAGCACGTAGAAAGTAAACATTCAGTGTGCTCTCACACTATCGAGATTAAAAATGATTTTACTTCCGCTATATACACTGAACACTATATTCTAATTCCACGACTCCTGGTTCTTGACTCGACCATCGTTTGACGCATAATATATTGTTTTTTTTTTTTCATAGATTCGGTATAAAAAATAATGACAATGGAAAGAAACTAAGAAATATTGCTTAATGTACCGTTCTGTTTCAATTTTTTTTTTATTTTTTTGTTATTTGTATAAAACGCAATTTGGAGTAGAAATCCATCGTTTTCGGCAATTCTTTCCGCTCCGAAGCCTTCCGTGATTTTTTTCCGTCCATAAACCGTTTAGATCGAGGGAGATTTAGAGTATTTCCGAAAACTTAAGTTGCGTGCTCGCGCACATCGCGTAACTCATCCGCGCACTCCAATGACCCGAACGTCCTAATCTGGATCATTTTTCAACTGACCCATTACCGTATAGCCGTAATGTCCCTTCCTTTTTGAGTCCTTTATGTCATCGTGTTACAACCCCCTTATCCAGCGAAGACATCTTCGAGAAAGCCACCCAGATCAGGGACGAGCACGTAAGGGACGTTGGGAGACTGCATGCTCAATGGATAGCCATCGGAAGGACAATTCTGGAAGGGAAAAAAAAGAAGAAAGATGCGAAGGGAAGATGAGCCAGCGAAATAAGAGAATAAAAAAGAAGATGAAGGGGAAATGAAATGGAAAGCGGCGAGTGGTCAGTCCCTGCGGACGATGACCACGTGAAATACTGACCATTCCGTGGAGGAAGCGCAAACTGCGATGCTATTTAATAAATAGAGCCGGTAATAAGGAAATAGACGAGGCAGCGTTCAAATAGAAAGAGGATAAGATCTCATCATATTTAGGTTGGCACATTACGAGCGCCTCCAACGTGTAATTTCTAAGTCTTTAACCCCGACGGATCTACGACTAAAACCTGCATTAACGCAGCACTTAAACCCCTTAGATCTGACGCTGCGAAAGTGCGAACTAATCTGTTTTCTCTCAACGTGGTTCGTGAGAGATCGTGCGGGCGATCAATTAGAACGTATTGGCAATAAATAGGTTTCGCCTAGTTGCCAATATCAACTGGGATCAACGTTACATCGAACAAATTGAGCGCTATGAATCCTATTCCTCCGATGAGATCCTCGATCCCAGATCAGACATATTGGGGTATACTTTAAGGTATATGCTGGCATATGGTATTAAGGTATACAGTTCCAAAAATGGTTGCTCGTGGGATGGGAATAGCATCATACAGTACATATACAATTGTATGCCGAAAGTTGTAACTAGACAAGGCAGGTCTCAAGAAAAGTTACTGAGAAAGAGGGGAATGTTGTGGTTGTCTCGAATCAACCGAGTGGAATTAAATGTAAACAGTACACAATTAACGATGTCCATGTTCGATATACTTTAGGCAAATTTGAATTATCTTTGGAAAATGACATTATTTCCAAATTGTATGGGTCAAGGTGTGAACATAACGCTATTTTTCGCTCGTAATTGGCCAAATCTAGCCCTAAAAAGCAGTTTTTTTTATAATCCAGTAACACGTACGACGTCAACGTCCCCCAAAAGCCATTTTTGTAGTAGAATGCATGAGTTGGAGCCAAAATGGAGTGTACCCCACAACACGCCCACAATGTAAACCGAGCCACATTAGCCATGCCCAGGAGCTGCGTGACGTCACGTGCAAGTTATCAACAGAACTGAACTGAAATTGTAGCCTATTGTTTGAGATAGGACATAGTTTCGATAAACTTTTTCCGGACACGAGCAACCGCCGCCGATCGACCCGCCACCGCCTGGCGGGAAGCGAACCAGGAACATCGTGACGCTAAACGAAGAAAAGCACATTGCGTTCAAAGGCTCAAGTTTTGAATCTTCATTTTAAAAGATCAAACTATCTTCACGATAAGACGAACTCATATTCAAAAACCGTTCGGCGCTTGACGTGTTTCTTTTTTTTTTTTTTCGTACAGCGCTGGCTGTTTGGTGAGGGTGATAACATGCAGCCTCTTCACGTCCATTGCGGGTCACCCTGTATAACGAGATTTCGTATTTTTCCAGTCCAGCGATCAGTGACCAGTGACCACTTCCAACCAAATTGCAGCAATATTCACGAATAATAGTCGTGATATCATTTGATGCTGACATATCACGCAGATTTATGTTTACACGCTGAATTATGGCTAATGAAAAATAGGAAAATAAATAAAGCGGATTAGCCGATGCGTAATCTGTCCATCGGCTTCCACGAACGACTGCGACGTGCCTTTAGGACGCGTTACAACTTCAGACAGAGCCTAATGAAAATTTCTAAAACAAATCTTCGTTACATCTAATTAAAGTTCAGACAACATCCAATGTTTATGAAGGGGCTTAACGCGAGGTTCCGTCACCTTTCGTGTCCAATATCGAGTTGATTAATCTTCCCATTTTTTTTTTGAATGGGGGTTTAAAAAATAAAATCCATAATTCCGCCAAAGGCTTTTCTTTCCTTAACGAGCATAGTTTGAACTTCAGGGAGTTCTGGACAGACTAAGATTAATTGCTTTTTATTCCCGCTGTTTTCATTTCGGGAATTAATCAATGTTGAGCGCTCGCTGCATAAGTCAACTCATAAGCTGGAACATAATTGATATCAGTTTCATTAATTTAAGCCTCGCCATCATCCTTACGCGCACGCAGGATGTTCAAATTTAATTGAACCAGATAGAGCTTAGGTCGATGGAACGGTTCCCCGTTTATTCATTTTATTTAACGAGGCCCGAGGTCCAGGGGAGTCAGAAAACTAAACAGGGCCCCTAGCGTCGTATCGAAATTCGAGGTGGACATTAAACAGGTACAAAATGGGACAGCGTCGAATTTCACGCTACGAATGTAACGCATGAATCCCAAAATACAATCTCCTAAACTTCTGTCCACAACTATCGCGTAACGATGTCGTAATTGTTCATTTTCGGGGGCGCTGACCTGTTAGAAGCCGATGGTCAGTTCATGCTGTCCGTTTCCGACGAAACGTTTCGCATCAAACGTTAACTCGCCGATCATAATTAACGGGGGTTGGACCCAACATGGCGTTGGTAAAATGACACACCAAGCCGTTACATTACGAGACGAAGACCACACGCAAATTAGGTTTTCAAACCCTCGTGCGATAGTGTCCTAATCTCTGACGCAATTTTCCCACTGATGAGGGAAGTTAATGGGTGCAAATGTTGGATAAGGCGTTAAGTACCCGACTCTTGTAAAAAAAATCGTACGAAACAACTCGCTATTAAATAATGAAATACCGATCGAGGGGTATACTTTTAAAAGTATTTTACACATTTAGTAAAAAAAAATGATTTTTCAAATTTGGTATTAAAAAGTATTTTACACGTTTAGTACAAAAACGTAGTTTGCAAATTTGGAAACTAAAAAGGTTTTTTTTTTTTACTAGAAATTGTACAAATTTAATATAAAAAGTATATCACAGATTTTATACGATAAAGTATCTGATAAATTTCGTATTAAAGTGTATTTTACAGATTTAATATTAAAAATCAGTATTAGGTAGGTGAATGGTATGAGTGACTATCCTATCCTAGAGTAGAATATCCTAAATTTAAGTTAGGGGCCATTCAAATATTTGAAAAAAAAATTCCAAATAAAATCAGTTCCCAAGTAAAAAGGGAAATTGAGCGCCATATCGCATATGTGGTTTATAAATGGCAAAATTTAGTAAACAAGGTAGCCCCAGTCCTGGAAAACCTGGAAAAGTCAGAACTTAAAAGCTCTGGGTCCATTTGCAAACTTTCAAATTTTGCAAATACAAATTTGCAAAATTTCCATTTTTCTCGAGCATAAACTCGCAGTATTGTCAACCTTTTCCGATGAGCTCTTTTACAAATTTTTCCAAGAATTCTCGAGGACAAATCTGCAACATATTCAACTGTTTTCGAGTACAGATTTATAAAATTTTCAACAGTTTCCGAGAAGAAATTTGCACAATTTCCTGCAGATTTTGAGGACAAATTGGCAAAAGGAGGGAGTCCAATTTTGGACAAATTTTGCGGACTTCCTTTTTGAATGGCCCCTAAGGAGACTCAATTGAGACGGCGCGTGGTCTAGTTTTAGCCCTTATGCATTTTTCAGATAAATGCTCGCACTTTTTGCATCCATGTCCATCCGATTTCCTCAACGGTCCATTTCATCAGGCTCTGGCTGTCATTGAATTCTGCGGGGAGTTCGGTTCAAAAACCGCAAAAAGTCCCCCTCGTAGAAAGTTCATTTCTCACGCACCATTTCTGAAAGGACCTAGGGTCACGACCCCTCGACAGCGGACGGATAAGAAGGGGTAGATAGGGGCATAATGAGGGACGGAGACAATGAGGAACAGCCATCAGCCTAATTATATCACAGGCAACCCCCCAATCACCCTCCGTGCCTTTCAAAACATGCAAATTAGTAAGACGATCAGCATCTGCATATTTTTATATTTGCTCATTTCGGTGATTTATTTTAAAATTATACAGCTTATCAAAGCGTGGCCAACTGAAGCGCATCTATTTATATAAACAACGACAGCTGAGGGTGTTGTTAGCGTTACTGGTTTTTTTTTTCTAAGTACTTTTTTTAAATTTCGCTTCATTTCGAAGGGATTGCCCTGATTTGCACGGCGTTTCTCATTAGTCTCTCGGTGGGGATTAACCTCCGTAGCATAAATACATGTACAATGTACGTTACTGCTGCCTGTCTGCCATATCAGGGTTCATGAGCTTGAATTATTGGCGAATTTTTTAAGGTGAAAGAGGACTTCCGCCGTTTGTCTACTTGAAAGCGGGACTAATTGCAAGTACCCTGCCTGACCCGATGGAGCTGAAATCCTTAAATTGTGCTTGGAACGATAAACTTCAGTTGACAGAGTACGAGCAAACTCTGGTAGAGAAATAATAAACAAAGAAGCCAATAGCCTATTCTGTTTGTTTACTCGAATAGGTTACTATATTTTGCACAGCTGCATAAGTCTTAATCCCTAGACTTAAAACGGTTGGGTTACCAGGTACCAGGAAGAAATTTTATAACTACAGTCGACTCCTGTTTTTACGCACTTCCGATTTACAAAAACAACGTTTTTCACGAACTACTGCGCAGGTCCCGAAAGTATCCCAAAGATTTAATGTTTATTTTCGCTCCGAGTTACGAACTCCCTCCTTTTTTTGAAAAAAATCAGATTCCTCCTACTTCGCATTCTTTTTACTTTTTTACCTCGGGAGCATGGGGAATTTCCCCAATTTTGTTTGCATTTAGGAACCTCCAAGTTGGCGAAAGGGGGAGAAATGAAAGTCTGCCTCCACAACCAACGTTTGTGAAATCAAAACTTTACGAAATCAATATGATTTTGATTTCCGAACGATGTCAATAAGTAAAAAGAAATTGGACGTGTTTTTAATATTATTTGGAATCTCAAACGTATAAAAATTACAGCAAATTGCATTTTTCGTTTTAAATGCCATTCCCATACCAACTTTCTGTTTTACGAACTTTTTTGTGGTGTCCATATAGGTTCGTAGAATACGTGGGTCGACTACAGCACGAATTACGTTACGTATGTATGGTTTCCATGAAAAGTTTTATAAAATCAAAACCATTTCCTTTTATTTTCTTCCTTCTTTGCAATGAATTACTTTATTTCCCCCAAATACTATAAGAGCACTGAATGTTCGGTTGTGATGCAGATTTTCTAACTGTTCAGGAAAACGAAGAAACACGTATTTAATGGCACTTCTCTCAAAACGAGTGGAAATGCTTATCGACCTGTACTGTTGCAGTTTTCCAACTCATAATTCTACGAGTTCGTACATGCACGTAGTTGTCAACGAAAACTCAATTTGACTAATTCGGTTGGAGCATTAATTAATTATCCAAATGCATTGCACCCAATAGAAAATAAGGCCGCGCGTTGAAACCATTTTCTAATCTATAGATTTCCACCTACACCAACCCATTATGCTATTCCCTGATCTAGTTTAGCGAGACCCGCGATCAACATGAACTAAACTAGTTCAACTAATTTGAATTAACATTAACCCAGATCATCTGGCTTCACGAGTTGCGATGGAACTTGATTCCCCATAATAGTTGCAGATTACATTATAGAAACCGAGTAACGCGTATATAAATCGAAATTGGTGATCCAATCAACGAACTTTACTCTACAGAGTGCGTTTTAAAATTCACGCTTTCCACAACTCACTCATAAGTAAAAATAACACTTTGAATATCTAATTATTCGGCTAGCCAATATATAGTGGTACCAGTGAAGTGGTAATGACGTTTGATGACAACGCGTAATATTCGACTATTGGTTTACGAATTTGTGAAGAAACTTAAAATGGCATGCCCGAAATTTAATTCCAAACAGCTGATAATGTTAAACAGTTGCCGGGATAATTTAAGCCGAAAAGTCAATATCAAATATAGGCCTATGTACTGTATTTGTCTTTAACTCCATGTTACAAGCTTTTGAGTAAACTAAAAACGAGAAGATGCTATAGGTAAATATATTTAACAACGGCGCTTCATAGACTAGTCCGTTCTCTTAAAGCCCACGTTTTATGTTAGGTTGTCGTAGTGTTTATTTTCCACAAAATCCACGTTCGCCGTGCGGAATTCTCGTATTTCCGATATCATCCAGACGAAAGCAGAAACTTCGAAGCGACGTGTCTCGCGTACAAAATTAGCGAAACTGGGGAAAAGACGATGCGGGTGACCCCTCCGGTTGCCACGGCAACAAATCTAGCACTAAGGCACGTCTAACTGACCACAAAATCCAAAAATCACTCCGCAAAATTTGCGGAGATCAGACACCCAGGAGTTGGAACTATTAAATTGGATTTGGTCGATCACCGAGACTCGGAAGACGAATTAAAAAAATGAGAGGGGGGATTTGGGGACCCTTAAATGGGGGTTCCATCCGTCAATCATTTCTACATTAAAGTCAACCGGCTGTCCATGTATTTTCAAAAAAAAAAAAATGCGTGAGGAGAGAAAACACGCGGGGTACAGAAATGGTAAAAAAAGACATTTTCTGATACGAAATGGAAGGAAATAGATAAAATTCCTTTACTCGACAGTTCTCTAATGGGGTTGTTGAAATAGGAAACCCGAGATTTTTTTTTGGTTAGTTTTTATGCGCGAGTAGAAGATATTTCATTTCCACGGCATATTGATCCCTATAGATGGATAGCGAGTTGTGATGCCCTATCTTTATAGGAATGTTTTTTGCGCAAATTCCGGAAAACGAATTAATGAAAAAAAATATTAAGAGAGGAAAAACGTGAGACGCCAATAAAATGAGTTCCGTTCAATTCATGTACAGTGCATGCAATAAAACGTTGATTAAGAGGTATTTTTTTGTTTTTCTAACCTACTGAATTTTCAAGTACATAACGCATTTCTGTCATGTCTATAATTTATCAATTTTTTTACGAGTTGCAGCTCTCAATGGTATAATTGATTTTTACCCGGAAGTTGAAGGCGTATTTCTTTTCAACGCCTACATCAATTTAAGCCAAGCTTGAAAGGTTGAAAAGTTATGTAAAAACACTTGAAACGTGAAATGGTTCTCATTATAAGCCTCAGTTATGGAAAACGCTGGATATGCTGTAAATTCAGATACCTTTCTCTATGAACTAATTCCTGAATTGTATTAATCCGAACAAGAAATAAACCCACCCTGAATATTTACTAATTAAGATTAAAGTTAATTTGGTTCAATTATTCGAGGATTCATCATGTGGTATTCCTAAATTAATTTTGATTCGAGAGCGTGTAAAAAACGTCGTTTACTGTATGTAACCTGTTCATAAACAAATAATAACTTATTGTCGATTACATTCATGTCAACAAAATCATTCAGTAATTCTAGCAACACATGTCTGTTCATGCTGCTGAAACATGTTAATGCTACACCTATACCGCTCGCAATAAAATGGAGGACACCATGTACGAGTGAAGAGGAGGACCTGCTCCACACTCGTTGAACGAAATAGGCAGTCGACAGCACCCAAACAAAACTCAAAACAGACGACAGCACCCATTTGGCTCCAATGGCAGAAGCGCCGCGAACAGAATGTTTCGGAAACATTTTTTCCCTTCGATTTCGACCGACACTGGATGGGTCGCGGAAGCATGCCATGAAACAGTGTCTTGCAACAGAAATGTTTCGCCATATCTGTTTCCTAAAAATATTTGTGTGAAATATTTTTAAGAAACTTCTGCAGAAACACTTTTTCGAAGCAAGGTTTGGTTGATCTGTCCTGTTGGCATCACGCAGTCTGTTTCTTAAAACACTTTTTTTTTCTATTCAATTTTTAAAAGGCGTGCATGCAGTGAACTGCTATAGATAACAGTAGAAATACGATGCCGATATTGGACGTGCCGTATGAAGAAAAGCCATATCTTACAAAATACAAAAGCTAAAATAATAAAGCTGTCCATCTCAATGAGCCCTTTTATGGATGACGTTCGCACTAATATTTTGAAAGACAGACAGCGTTATTCGTTCATAAAGCGAGACATCAAACGTCGCTGGAAGGTTGATATAGTCAATGGCAAGTTTCGTGTGATTTGTCATCCGAATAGGCTCCAGAAATCGCAATATTTCGCGACGTTTTTAGACGAAGTCTGTTTCAAATAGCCTCGCTCTATCATATACAAACGCAGTTACACAGTACATTTATATAAAGACAACTATACTTTATATACATGCACATGTATGCTGTTCCTAGTTGGAAGTAAACGTAAAATACACAATGCTACATGACACAAGAAGGAAGACAAATATATATATGAAAATGAATTTGAGTGTTTTCTACAGTTTCAGTTACAATGTGAGCAAGGAAATTTGTTAACGATATGAAGATAAATACGTAATCGTTCAACGCAAAAGGCCAAGGGAAATTATATGAATTTCCTCCATCATAAGATGAATCGTTTATCCGGTTGAATAAATACTAGTACTACCGACATTCGAGGCACATTAACACCCTGATTATGAATCGATCTAGCCGATCGCAGATATTTAATAAAGATCCATGCTTTACTTCACTAAGTGTCACTCTTGAAACTCGTAGATAACATTCCATAGAAGGGCATTTCAATGTATACGTAACATTCCATCTACTGTAATAGTAAGTCAATTTAAATATTTTTATCAGCAATGTGATGTGCGTATATTGCAAAAAAAAAAGCTTATGCGATTTGTAAAACATTCGCGAGGGAGGAAGGGCATATAAACAGTATGCTAAAAGCCGATTCATATAGTATCGATCTAAAATTGTCCCTTTTTTCTTGCAATTCACAAAGGCACTCAATGTCAGTACGTGTCTCGTGTTACAGCCTTTCCCACCAAGTACACTCGACGAGGACCATTGATACCCCGATATATCCCCAATCCAATTCCGCTTTTTTATATTTGTCCAAAGACAGATAATCCACCGACTTCTCTTTTACACCAATTCCATCCTTCAATTTCCAAAGAGACACATCATCCATGGGATAGCGATGCCATATTCGATTGGAACGTTTCTTGTTTTTCTTTCCTTTTTAACGAAAATGTTCAAAAAAAAAATATATACAGGGATGATTTTGCCAGAACAACGTAAAAGTAGCGTAATAATCAACTTAACGAATAACATGGTGCGCCCACGGCACGTTTCCCTGCAAAAATGGCAAAGAACCTAATACAGGGTGCCTCAAACGTCCTTCCCATAGGCATTTTTCCTATACAGTATAAAATTTCAATTTCTTCCTTATTTTTCAGAACCAATACGTCTTCGAAACTACCACTAAAGCATCGTATTGAACACGTTCTTGTGTATGCATGGCAGGATACTTCAAGATGGGTGTTGATGCCCAATACAGTAGAAATCATCCCAATAATCAAAAAGAAACACGTGTCACTGTTATAATGTTGTTTCACATTATAGACAAGTGGCCAGAAAGTCGAAGGGCGCCAGTTTTAGTATTTGCTATAATAAAACTCATAACATTAGCCTATGGATCTCAACTTTAGGGACACCATGTGTACTTTAGGTTGGGTTACACATGCAGCAAGGCCATTATATCACATTTACATCTATTCGTTTTCGAAAATCAGGACTTTTACTAAAATACTGCCAGGGAGTAAAGCACGAGCGTATTCGCTAAAATGAATTAGCCACACTGTCCCATGCGCAAATTAGTGAGAAAAAATGGTAAGCTTTCATATTTTCATAACCTTAAAATATCACAGGACTGCCCATTCTCTAATGAAAAGATCGAAGGAACGTAAAATAGCGTTGAAAATAATTTTGAAGGACAGTTTTGATATACCGAATCTTCATTTATTGCACTACATTACGTTTCATAATAGTACTAAACACACAAACATACATGTCAGTACATCTGAGTATAGAAGTAAACAAAAACCCTGAAATTGATTTAGAAAATAAATTTCCCTACGTCATGCCATACATTTTTTGTCCACGATGAGTTCTTACTATACGAAAAGAAAGGAAATGTCCACGCTTTAGTCGTAACACAATCGCATTAATAATACTTTAATAATAAAATACGTCGCGTGTTACTTCGTAAAAAGATAAAAGCATTATGCTAGTTTTAATAATTAATCGGAAAAGGGTTAGCCTAACCATTTTTATCTAACATGGCCTGGATCCATATAATGAATCCATCGAACACGATAGTTCTTGCCAAACGTATATGGATTAGCAACCCTCCCACACATCCAGTAAGCAGAATGGTAAATACCCCTTCAAACAGTAAAACACCCACGTGGCGGCATTACTCGAGTGTAGTGCAATTCAGCAAATGTAATTATTCGATATATAAAGAGAAAGCTCGTATAATAGCAACTGAAGCCGGGGACGTTAAGTATAGTAGCAATATGGAGCATTAGCGCGAATTAAACGGGCCTTTCAGGCTGAAACTGAAGAAGAAAAAGCCACACGGGCTCATCGAAATTAAGGGAAAGTGAACGCCGTTATCCCGCTGAGATTTCAGCCTTTATTTGGACCTCGATAATGTTTTCTATCGCCTGGAAGAGCCCCTCGTGTCACTGGATTTATACAGCGTATGAATCGAGACGAGATGTTTTTCTCTTATTGAATTTGGCTTCGATATGATAGAATGCATATAAATAATTCAATTTCGACTATCTCTATACACGCACGTCGGGAAATACTCTACGTGCCCTTTACTACCAAAGACGGAATAAAAGCGAGATGCACTGATACATTTTTTGATAGAAATTGATGGCTTTGGCATTGAAAAAGGTGAACCGGAAGGGCGATCGACGGACGAGTTCATAAATGGGCGACGGGACATTTTCGAAAGACCAGTCTATACATATGTAGAAGATTTTTCAAAATTTGAAAATTAGATACATTTGTAAAACGTTCTTTATAAACGAGCACGATGCATGTAAACAAAACAAAATAATAATAAAAAAATAAACGAGGCAGTTAAAGCTGAAATCATTTAATATTCCCACTTTATATTCCTTATTTCCGGTGAGGATTGAGAACATGGAAAGAAAAAAAAATTGTACGAAAATAGGGCAACATTTACACGTAGGTTCGATATTATTGTTTCATTCGCGTTCACTTCCCTCCTTTCCATCCCCCCCCCCTCCCAAAAAAAAATCAACAGAATGGGTGAAATGAAAAATCGGATATGGGGGAGCATATATTAACCATCGAGTGCGGAATGCAATGGTGCCCAAACCATTTGGCCCCAAGACCCATTAGGTCCTGACTAAAACGGTGATAGATACAGCGAAAAAAGTCAATTTGAAAGTTGTAGGTCGTCGAACAAGGGGGGGGGGAGAGAGAAGAGGCTTTTTACGCACGCTGTATAATGCAATAGAACAGTTTTTTGTTCGATTGTTTTTGACTGTTTTCAACTCTTAGATGAAATCAAGAGCACTGAAAAATTAAAATATTATCTCAACGTTATTCGTGCATGTAAATTTTTCCATACATGCAGTATGCAACAATAAATAATATGTATCCGAGGTGCCGGATCTACATCGTGGAAATTTCCAAATTACTAGGCGCATTAATATGGTTGAATGCCAAATTGAAGGGGTACATTGTCTATAGGAATGCAGCTTTCTACGCCATAGATTCATGTGGGCCAAGGTTAATTAAACGGCGATATTTGGTGGATAGCAAGGGGGTGATAAAACCTATAATCAAACATAAACAGCGAAAAACTGCGAGGGACTTTTTAAGGAAAGCGATGGATAGAACCGTTGGAAGCAGGGCTAACTATAACATGATTATACAAAACCCATAAACTGATATCGATTTTTTAATGGAAATCGTAATCTAGGCCCTATAAACCGAAAACAGCCCTTTTCCAATAGATGTAAGGCCTAAAAGAAAGGCATCTGAGCCCAACCTAAACGAAAATTCATTTTTCGAGCTTTATGTTTTTCAACCATAGCACAAATAACGACTTCCGCATCTTGTTTCAGTGTTTCTCAGCATGCATACAAATATTAACTTCAAGAATTTTGATAAAATCGATAGTTTACATACATGTACATATATCAAACAAATGAAAACCCGGTGCAAGTTTCCATAGCATATTTTCAATATGAATATTAAAATGTTTATTTTTTATTGTCCTTGGAACTGAAGCCAGAACGTCATCATCCCGATATTCAACAAGCCTGTGCAACACAAAACCGTTGCTAGGTTGCCCATCTTTTATTGAAGTGGCACGGAAAAATTGCTCAAAATCTTGAGAAGAAAATATCAAAATGTAAATATTTTTTTCGCTCCGAGCCATGCAAACAGGATCAAGAGCAGTTGCCTTTTTATTGACCAATAGGAACACACTTGATCTTCAATGCATAGTAATTCTAAGATCTTTTTGAGAAAACATGTTCAACTACGGACGAAAGCCACTTATAAATCTTCGAGCATTATTTTCCTTTTATTGACTCTTCATGCATCACATAACGTTCGAAACGGTTGTTACTAAAGAGAGAGACATGTTACGACAGGTTGCATTAACCAATTTAAATCACTTAACGTGTATCAACGTGTATTTTCACATCTTACCAGTCCTCTATTTTCAAGGCATTGTTAAGAAAAAACCTACTGTGTTAATCTTGAAGAAAATATCAGAATTTACCTCGTTCACTAGAGCTAATAGGGGTCGATTTTGCACATGTGACTTCTCGACTGCCAAAAAAAAAAAATGCATATATTTTCTGTCTAAGCACCTCTACTAGACCAGCCATTGTATAAAAAAAAATTAACGATGCGTGCCAAGCATGATTGGCTTTTTACATTCAGTATTCTTTATTCATGCCAAGAAATTGCCCTGTACAACTTTCTGAAATCTGACAATCATAATGGAACGTTATTGTGAAAAACGAAACCAATTATAATATTAGATTTTATTAAAATTATCACAGTTTGTGAACTGTTAAAAGATGCTTAAAAGGCTGTTAAAGGCTTTTAGGAGTGAGACTGAGGATAAATATCTTTTCCAAAACATTCAAACTTGGTCCAATGACCTCGCTTACAAAAACGAATTTAAGTACTGATCTAATCTAGGAGTTTAAGAAGAGAAAATGAGGCATTAGTGAGCATATTTTATGGCTTATCCGGGCCTCATATTTTCATATTTTAAATTTTCGCGGCAGTCATAAATTCTTGGCAAACCAAGTAGAGAGCAACGCAGGAATGCAGTTAAGTCAAAACTACAGCGTGCACGTGTCAAATTCAATCGTTTTTATTTTCCGTTACTAGACGCCATAACATTTTATGAATGCGCATAACTTGGCGAACGATTACAAAAACTTTTTACTTAGCAGGATTACAGTTGTGACGTCCTGTGCAATATTCATCCGTTTTAATTCATTTGACCATTATCAGGAACTCAATGCATCCAATTAGTTTTATTTAGAAATACATCGATCTACATGTAGGCTATACATGCACAGTACATGATAGGATTTCTTCGTTATAATAACTTTTTTTAAAACCCTGAATAGAACTACCGTTTCATTTCTTTGGATTTCAAGCACAAATATAAACCGTACATTGTAGTAAAATGTATTTATGCAGCTTTACTATTAGTGACATTTTTCACAAAAAAAATGTACAGCAAATGGCTCTGTATAAAAAATGTCTGCATTTCTCGGTGCGAGTTAAACATTTTTACTGCGTTTTACGAAACACATATTGCATAGCGAAAAGCATCTTCATCATCGTGTACCTCGAGTTTAGCACCTTGAAATCAAATTTACGAGACTTGTAATTACAAAAAAAATCGCATTTCCCTAGAGTTTTCTTTTTTAATTTACCTCCCGGAAACTTAATTCCGGGCCTCGACAAGACAAAGCTAATGAAGAAAAGTAAAAATAAATTAATCACAACAAAATCTGCATTTTGCGCACGTATTCTGCCATAAACAAATTAACGAGAGACTGCTAAAAAACCTTTTGAAGAAAGCAGGCCTACAATAAAGAATGAGTATTTAGAACGAGAAAACTCTGCAACCAACGCGTGATGGCTTAAAAGGATCTTTAAAAGCTTTACCGATTACAATGGTTGAAATTAGATTAGTGAAAATAGTTTTAATGTGAATCAAACAAGTATTAGTGGTTTCTTCCATATTTTTTTGTCATTTTCAGACGAATGAGCTTCCTATAAAAATCCACTGCAAGTGAACTACTTTGCTTTTACTCGGTATATAATAGTTTTTTTTACCTGGCTTTATACAGCAAGTACATTTGGTAGTTATTTGCCATGGGACATGACGCGAAGTGTAACAATAAAAAGAAAAAACAAATAAAGAAATACTTTTTTTGGAAACCAGTTGAAAAAAGTGGAAAAATAATGTATATTATATTTGCATTTCTCCTACCACCAAACAGTTGACACCCTAGCTAATAAAGTATTTAAAAATAAAACGTTCTGTGTATTTGAATAATTTGTATCAAAACGCAGAATGACGTTACCCCAATTTCAACAGTATTTATTATTTTTACATAGACAATGACATCTTTTTACATATGCTAGAAATATTGTACGACAGTTAGATAAACTATTCCAACTTAATGAAGAGCGTATATTACAACAAGCATTGCAGTATCTAAAGGAAAATTAAATCCAAATCTTCAACATCACCCTTACGTACAGGGAAGTTTAAGTCTCATCCCGCATGTAGTTGTCGCCACATTTTCATCTCACTCGCAAACAAACTACTGCAGAATGTCCGTGTTGAAAACGTGCAAAAAGCGCGCAATAGATGCATCTAAGCTGCGTCTATTTTAGCTCACTCTAATGTCCATTTTAGGTTTCAGACATCAAAAATCCAATTGCGATTGGAGCTAGTATATGCGTTAGAAACTGATAGGCAAGCACGGCAGACGCAACAGCACTATTGACGGTAATGGAATTAATTTCTGACACTACAGAATCCAGCCAGACAGTAACCCTAGCATTGCCAGAAGTGCTTCCTGTCTCACCTGTCTCATTTCATTTTACGCTAGTCTAGCCCCAATGCATTCTGATGCTAACAACCGCCATTCCTATAACGGTTTAGCTTTTGCACTTAAGTGTGGATAATTTACGCTAAATGGTTCTTACGGAAGCATTAACGAAAAAAAAATCTCATAGACAAGATCGAAGATAGCATCCTTTGGTATCGATTAAAATGTTCACAAAGTTGGGCTGAAAACTTCCCTGAAAGATAATCTAGTATAAAAAAAAGGTTGTTAATGCTTGGCAGTTCAAAGAATTTAAACCCGCAATGACATTAGCGCGTAGAAAATGGAAAGGGATACTTACCTGGGAAAAATACTAAATGTGTTATGTTAAAAATACATTAGTCAGAACATGGGACTGACAGTCACGTGGTTTGTTTACAGGGCCCGGAAGAACAATTCTGCAACGCTAATACATGTATAGATGAGATTAATAGTGCCTGTGGAAGTCTCCAATGACTTAATATACAGGGCGTTCCAAAAGTCTTAATTCCTTAGTAATTTTTTCCTTATACGAATTCGAGATTGGAAGGCAACGTCCAGTCGAATGTCTTCCTAGGGCTCCAGCTTAGCACTATTCGACTTTTTTCTATGTGATCATCAGAAGTCAGTAGTCGATCAGAATCGACCCAAAAGTAATCATCCCCTGAAGGAGAAAGGTAATTATTTCTTATCATCTTATGGAAAAATCAAATTTGTCAGTTAGACAAATGCCTGCATAAATACTATCGTTAGAAGTCGTAAACGTTGCGGGTATTGACTTTAGAATATCCTTAACGAGGATACAATATGCGAGAAATTTCATTTAATCAGGCATCGCAAGAATTTCGTGGTAGTGGCCAGATAAGCTTTTGATGCAAAGTTTATAAAGCGAGTTCACCGCGTATCATCGAGACACCAGCAAAAGCATCATCATTTCAGTCACTCGGAATGCAATTTAAGTAAAGCGCGGATTTCCATTCGCTAATCCCTCCTTTAGTTGCAAATTCAGTTACATAATTGAGATTCAGGAGACGGCGAAGGCTTACAGAGTACGATGCATGGGAAGGGTCATTGTATAGTATTCGAAAACAAAGCCTACATGAACTGCGTATAGAAATGCTAACTAAAGTCCCTCAACGTCCACGAATGTCGTCCATTTACAGATAACCAAAGTATTTTTAACGGTTATTAATGGGTGACCTCTTGAGTATTTTTTAAAACAGATTACCATCCGAATTCAAGAAAGCCGATCGAAACACGTTCATCGGAGCAAGAAAACCATATTCGAAGTGATCCAACTATACGTACGAGTTAAGGAACATTAATAATTGAATGCGAATCAAATCAATAGAAGTAAGGCTCCTTATCCTCCCAGGGAATTGAGTTGATCATTAATGAGCTCTAATTTAGCAAATAATCGGAAGGATGAAATATTAATGAAATAAAATTAACTCGTGTAAACATATTTGGAATAATATGTGGGGAGAAAACGAAGTCAGCCGTCAATAACTTTTGCATCAAAAACGATATTGTATTTAAAAAAAAGCAACTCTATTTCTTTAGCACTTTGTTAGAAAGTCTCTCAATATCGTGAACGTGACTCTTTCGATACAGAAAAAATGGACAAAGAAGTAAAGGTATACACATGAAGGGAAAAAAACAACATTCAACTATACATTTCCTTTAGACTGAGTCAGTATTGATTTGAGAAATTCTCGGATACGTTTATTTCCTTTGTCCACTCTAGAGATGTTAGTTCTCGAGTCTTTCCATGCTTTCAAAACTATTTCAGAATTGTTAGAGCCGTTACTTTTCTTCAATTAAAATTGGAGCGAGCGTGGGTGGAGTACAAGAAAATGGAGTTTGCATCGGAAAGGGGGTATTAACGAGGCGTTTCTAAAACAGAAGTGGAAACAGGCGTTTGATTCATTACGAGCACGAGCAAAACATCCGCACTTTAAAAACATGTTTTAATCCGGCAATAAACGAAAAGCGAAACCAGGAATACTTAATTAGAGCGAGTGCGAAACAACTTCCAAATCCTACCTAAAGCTCACTTCAAGTTCACACCCCCCAAACGCAGGCTAGTTAAACCCAATGACCCCAACTCCTCAACCCCCTTCGTATCTTAACGATATTTCCAGGAATACAATGCACGCGGCCAAACACGACACACGCTCGAACGAGCGCCGATGCCGTAAACATACAGCGAAATTAATGAAGAATTAGAAATAAGCTGCTAATTGGGCCATAGAATTTCAACCTACGCAAATTTCCATTTTACGTTCCTCATCTTGTAGATCTTGTAGGGCACCCTCGTTTTCAATCTTTTCCACACAATTGCATTTCGCTTTCTACGTGGAGGTACGGACCATAAACTTTTATCATTCCGTCAGCGTATCAACAACGATATATAGTCGTTACAAAATTATGCTAAATTTTCACGAATTTTTCAGATTACCGCGTCTGCAACCACCTGCGCCATCCGAGGCCATTACGTTTTTGGAAAATATGTCGAGAACTACTTAAGATGGTCATAAATCTAAGGATCCTATTTTCACTGAAAAGAAGTTTCGAGGCACGCATATCTTGATATTTGAGCTACCTCATTATTAAACAAAACGCTAAGGTAATGAACGATATCTAAAATATAATGTTGGGTCATGGCAGCTTGCCGCCGGTTGTTTCATACACGCGCTACCTCATTTTTTTGCCACGTGGGAATCCGCCTTTACGACGCGTGGGGTGCGGTGACGTCATTTCTATTTTCCTTAATGTTCTTGTTCATTATCGCTCGGATTAACGAAGGGTAGGTTCATCGTGATACGCGCACATCGGAGAATGATGTTGACTTATTTGCTAAATGTTTGCTTAAGGCTTTGCCACTCTTCTTTCGCTATGCAAATATGTTCTCATTACCATCAGCTGCAACCCCCTTCATTTTCGGATTCTCCCCTTGGCCCTCGTCTCCGATGATTTCCCCCACGCCTAGCACTACAGTAATTAGGACCACCGATGATACCACCCACACCTCGCACTGCGATATTCGAAACATTCTAAAGGGCAAAATACGATAGACGCAAGAACCTGGCACGCGTACAAGTTGGAAATTATTTCTGATAAATTCGTGACAGTTCGTATCAACGTTCATGATTGCGGTAGTAGATCATGCGGTGCTTCGGGGTCATTGCATACCATCCAACTCTATTAAATGAAATTATTAATGCTAAAATCTAGCCAAATTTAAACGTGAAAATTTGTTACGGCAATTCATTTTACTAGCAATGATTAAACGTTGGAACCGTATAACGCGATTTTAACAATGTTGAGCCTTCGAGAAGTGAAAATTTACGGGAAATTTACACGAAAAGGACTTTTCAGACAAAAAAAAGGCATCTTTAATCACCTTAAAATTGAAATGAAGGCAATGTTATGTTTTATGATGCGATCGGTAGCGCGTTTTTACTCAACTTGTAGAAGTTTAGAAGGGTACTATCAGAGTAATATGGAAGTTAGCTGACCTAGATTTCGATCCTGGATCTCCAGAATACATATACATTATAGTGTAGTAATACAAAAAGGAATTAACTCAAATCCATAATCCCGGTGATACATCGTAAATGGTGCCGGGCGAAAAATACTGTCATGTTCACGTTGAGGCAATTAAAGGTGTGAAAGGAATGATTATGACCGGGGACACGCATTTCGCATTAGCCGCCATTGTCAACCGGTAGCATCAACAGGTTGACGAGTCGAAAGTGGCTCGCATTTTAACCTATTTGTTCATCCGCAGATCCCATTATTTAATTAGGACGGATTCAGAAAAGCATTTCAGACTAACGTTGACTGGGGAAAAAAAGTCCTTTTTTCGGTGTTAGAAGCACATGGGATTGAAAATTCAGCCTAAGGCTTCGTAGCGTTGTTTATTGAACGCAACAACTCGTTGTCCAATGGATGGACAACAACGAAGTGATAATTTAAGCGCAAATAAAAATGTACGGAGCTACACTTTTGTAGAATTTAAATATGGAAATGAATCTGTCCTCGAGATCCCAAAAATTAAAATGACAAAAATGGATGAAAATTTATTTAGACTGGATAGATACATTTTTTAAAAAATGTGGCTAACCCTGTAGTAAAAATATAAATTATGAGAACTAAATTGTTTAGAAATAAAGGAATTAGAGAAAGGTGAAAACTGACATATCAAAGCTACCCGGTATTCCATCTCTCCAAACAATATATACAGTACATGTATATACAGTACGTAACTGAAACGATTTGAAGATCAATAAAAATTTAGTATTATGAAAAAAGGAAATATCCGAGGGATATGAGTAAAATGCGAAGATTGTAGCAATCTTTGGAAGCCACAGTAAATTCCCAAAGGAAGATTTTGTATAATAATAATACAACGTTCTGCAAGCAGAGATTATTAAATATTCACATCATTTTCCTAATTATCATAAATCGCCATTAATAAGCGGCTACCGATTCCCGTTTTTTTATTTATCTGCGAGGAAAAACCCGGTATTCAATAGGACAAAAAATGGGACAAGGTTATAAAATCATGGTTTTCTCTAAAGTCTGTCACACCGACTACGAAGCGCATTTTATGGCTTTGTGCACACAAGCGAAGAAACATTTTATCATGAAAGCAGTAAAACAAAGAGACAAAAAGCGCTTCTTCTTACTAAATGAGCACATATGCAACGATGAGATACGAGGCCCGCAGACAAAAACAACGGACGGCGTCGGAAAAATGATTAACAAATATTGCTGAAGTATCAGACAAGACCAAATTACGAGTAATGGATGACGAGTAATTCAAAATCGCTCAAGCATGGCCATTAAACATGAAGGCGCCCCCAACAAAAGCTGGATGAAAAATAGATAAAAAGAGTAAATTGAGTAGACGCGCACTAAAAGGCACAAAAAAGCAGATCAAAAAATGCCCCCTTTCATGTCATTTTTCAAGTTGAGGAAATGTTTTTGATGGCTATACAAACGCGCTGCCCCTTGAAAGTAGGCAATCACCGCTAACGTCGGAGCTTTGATGCACCGCTCGATGACGCGGTGGATAGGGGCAATCATCCCTCAGAAACTAACCTTTATGCAGATTAAACAGGAAGATGAAGTTTCCGGAAGTGTCGTGTCACGAAAATGGACGAATGTGACGCAAATGTGTACTGTTGCCATGCCAACAGATAACGATTTAGAAGCGCTGTAAAGCGCAATGTAATAGCACTCTTGGAGAATTTAGAAGTTTTCGGTATATCACATCAGTTAAATGCAAAAAAAAAGGCAAAACAAAGATCGAAACCCGTTAAAAAATTATGCTTCACGAGTAACTTCTTGTTCATACCGACACGTTACATTTGAAGAATTTGGAATCTTGCTCAGTCTTTGCAATTTAATTTCAAACTAGACAATTTTTTCACACCTTTAAACATTTCAGATCGTTGTAAATAATTAAAATGTCGAAGCATTTGAAAATCTTTGCCCAAATTCCCGACGTATTAAGCCATACACTTCCGAGTGGCTCGAACCAATGAAAAACCCGGAGCTAGACTTTTGGTCGGTTATGTACTCCCGATAAATGCTACTCTTCCTAAAAACCCAAACTTCTTTTCTGCTTATCTTTAGAAAAATAACACCACGCTTGAACGCATGTCTTCGCCTTTGATGGTCATGAAAACAACGACGAAAACTACATGTTTTCCAAGTTTTTGGAAAACCGTTGTCAACGAGCCTTAATTATACAAGAAGATCCAAGTTTGTATCTCGCGCAAAGCCAGCTTTCGACGTTCGCTTCAACGAGATTCGGGCCATAAAATTTTAAGGCTTTCCTGATTCGTCCATTTTCATGTCCTGGCCCGCGAAACAGCGTTATTCGGATGCAGAATTCGCCATTATAAAAAGGATGTTTATACCGGCTGGCGTTTAATCCTCTGGTGTATCAAAGGAAAGGAAAGGACGAACGCTTTTAAATATTCACCAGGGTTGCTTTTTAAGGATTCGAGTCCCAAAAATTTCCATCAGCGTCTATACGACGAAGTGACGATTTTCGAGGCAAGTTGCATTTTCCTAAGGGGGGAAAACGGAAATGGGGAGAAAAAGCAGAAAATGAAAAGTAGAAAAAAAAGAGGGGGCAATAGCTGCCGGAATCCCCTTCTAACAGGCTGAAGCATGCAAATGCAAAGACCCCCCTACCTATGCTTCATCCATTATTCCAATCACAAAGTGAACGCGAAACGCCAGAATACAGCCGCATTTACAAGCAAATATGCCACTATCATGCATATTCATAGAAGAAAGCTTTATTTTACCTATTTCTGGGTTCGTAACGGCCACTTTTATAAGTAGCCTACTCATAAGTTTGTTCAACTTAAGATTGATCAGAAAGGGGAAAGTACAAAAGCGCCGCATTATCTAGAAGCACAATAACACGAAGGGCGAGAGGGAAGAGGATGGAACCAGAAGTGGGAAAATCTGCTCAAGGCGTATAGAGCAAAAATCTCACGAAATTCAAATAAGGACCATCAAAAACTTTGAATGAAAATCATTTTCGATCAATGGACAAAATGATACTAAAAATGTCGCAATATCTGACCTGGGATCATAGCTGTACTATATCTTAACCACAACCGTTTACAGTTTTCACCAAAAAATTATTTCCGTAAAATATTCATAACAACGAGCTGTAAAATATAACATTAAAATACGTGGACACTGTATTGCGGCCGTGACCCCTTGATGTGTGCACCTCCGCAGATGTGACGCGTACTATCGTAAGGAAATACAGAAATATTACGTAATTAATAAAAAAGAAGCTATAAGAAAATCAAAATGGCTGAAAAGTGAAGTGCTCTGTTTATCCAAGAGGCACAAAAATATTTTCTGGCCCATATTCCAACTAAAGATGCTGTTACCAAAAATAGCATTTTGTACGAACCAATAGGAAATCTTTCAATTCATATACTGTATAAGGAATTGTGTTATTTATAAACCATTGATAAAATATAGGTCTATTTATGTCACTTAAATATGACGATCTGATTTCTACATCTTTTTCTCCCCACTGTGATTTATTGTTTAAATGTTAGTACTATAACTGCTTATACCGTAACTCGACAGTCGAGGAACCTTCAATCTTCCAGCATTTGAAAATACGAAAACCTTTTATATCACGGATTTCAGGCACTGAACAAATAAAAGAATTTGTTCGACCGTAGCTATTTTGTGCTCATTCGTGCAACAGGCATATTTTAGATTACGTAATGCATTTGTGTATGATACATCTGGGAGGATGAGATTTGCATAGGAAAATGTTACGCACAGACGAAATAAGATACTTAGATTATTCATGAAAGATTATCGGAAATAACATAAAAATGCCTTCTATCTAATTCAGTCGTAAATCAAGAGTGGAAATAGCGTTTTATGGCTCAAAGCTTTAAAATTAAATGAAAGAATTTAAATAATTTCCGGATTTGTGGGCGGATTATAGAGCAGAATATCAAATTCCAAAAAATGCTTAAGAATTTTCTGCAATAACATAGGGTATGTCAAATATGAGAGTAGCCTATACATGTATGTAATCCTTTACTTCCAACATTTCGATAAAATAATAAGATTTAAAAATTGTAAACATTTATATTAGAAATACTGATATGAATGTCAACGTTCCTCTTATTAAGCACAACTGCATTTATTATTGAAAGAACTCTTTAATTCGAAATAACGTGAAAATTAAAAGATGCCTAATTCCGTTCATATCCTTGCAAATAGACAAATAATTTTAAATTACAATTATTAGAAAATATTCGGGCATAATATTTTTAAGGTTCAATTTTAAATTAACTCAGACATGAATGATTTGTAACTGGGAAATTAAAGAAGATGAACATGTCTTTTAAAAAATACCTTAATTTGTCTGAAGTTGTAAGTTCAAAATACATCACATTTTGTAAATAACGCGTCCTTCTCGATTTTTTGTATATAATGTACCTATATTCAAATTTAGGCATTAGTTAAAATTAATCTAACTTGGTTAAAACTAAATCGATGTTACTGAGTTTCGCGCAACAGCTTAAACAGTATTTCTGTAGCATTACCGTTAATTTGTATCTGTGAATATTTTCAAAATTTCCAAAATTCGTCAAATATGACTTTCTGAAATTTATACGCTCGAAATAACATGATTCTCTTAATAATATTATGTTTTTCTTCGACTGAAATCAATTTTTTTCCGATTCTCTGAACTTTTATAGCGACGTTCGGGTACCTTTCCCATCTTCCAGATAACGATATACATGTAGGCCATAGACAACTTTTAGAAATAAACGATCATCTGAAAAAATAAAATAATCTAGAAGATTGAAACAAGCGCGCTGCCTCAGTGCACAAAATGACCATCAAGTAAGTATTCGAATGGTCTATGCAGCAGTCCAGTGGTCAATAGCCAAACTTGCTCCTATTTTTCATCCTAGATGGCTCATCTAGCAATAGTGGGTCATGCATGGCCATCGCGCATTTTATTGGACATCATTAACTCGCTGGAGGAGGGTCAAGTGGAAACTAGAATATAAAACTGGGGTCAACTGGTTCCCATAGTTCCTTAAGTGCTCCGTGAACGCGATGCATTCTGGGTCTCCCCCTCCTCGGGCCATTTATCTTCGAAAAACAAGTGGACGTCACGCATCCACTTTTAGACAAGGATAGCGTGCTGCGTCGCACAGCCAAAACCATCGCACGTCAAACTGCTTCACGGAGTTTTATCATAATTACAGTAATTATGGTAAGATAGAAACAGACAAAAGGGGTCAAGCTCCATTTGCAACGCAGAAAATGCATCTCAATATTCATCATTAAAATTGAAAGCCTCATTAGACGTACAACGTCATAGGGGACAATGCCTGAAGGCTTCTGAGATGGGACTCGTGCCTCGCGTAAGCAGTCAAAAATCAATTAATCCGTCTGCATTCGGGTCAGTTTTTCAAGGAAAATCGAAACCAGGCTAAGATGAATACAGCGTGTCTCAACCAGAACATAACAACCAGAAGATGTATAATCCATATAAATATATATTTTTTAAAATTTATACATGTATTTTTTTATTTTTTATTTCAATAGATGTACCGAATTCGAAGCTGTTGCGAATTCGAAAGGCAATTTTTTTTGATAGTAAAGAACTTCATCTGTACAACGAAGACTACGTTGCTTCAGTACATTATAACTTTGACAATATTAGACCAGTTTGTTGTTTCCATTTGAACGAGGAGATTCAATATGTATTTGGACTTTAAATGCAGCAACGTTCTAAATTAGTTAAAAGTTTAAGAAAAGTAGTGAAGCAATTTAGAAATTTCCATAAAAATTGGGGGAAATGATGCAATTAATCCACGGATGACTCGGTTACGGGGAGAGGATATTAAATCAAAAAAAACTCAAATTTCGAAGTTAAAACCAGGAGCAACCGCGTAAATTCATCGAACTGAATTAATGATACAAATTACGAAGCGCAGATATACCAACCATGCATGCTTGTTTACAGAGACGTTTTATCAAAGTGACTAACCCCGCGTGTAAATGACACATCTCGCAAATACACAAATTAAGGAATGTCGTGAAATGTGTTTTACGACATTTTCCAGGACAAATCATGGTGTTTTCGTCGCTCATCAGTTTCCGACGTTTTCCGTCTCCATAAACATTGCCATAAATTTATCGCCATGAACGGGTCGAAGCGGACTCGGAAATTTACGATCGAGTGAAAAAGAAGAAAAACAACATTAAAGTAATGACATTTTTTAACTGGATAACTTTGCCATGTTAAACACAACCGTGTCAATGTTATTCGCGACTGAGGTTCAACCATTCGACCTCGAAGAATGTGTGATAGCTAAAAGCATTGCATTTTTCGTTTTGCAATGCCATTCCAATTTAAGAACTTGCTATTCTAAGAACTTTGAAAGTCCCCTACAGCCAAGCCTACGTAAGCACAGTGTCTACAGGTTCGTAAAAACGATAGTTAAATGAAGTTCTATAGTCATTTTTAATTTAAACTCAACTACTAGCATTTAATTTAACAGTCTTAATATTGTCTTAGGTTTGTCAGGAGGACATCTTGGGATCGATCTTAAAAGTGTAAGATGCAAATGTGGTTGCTTAACGGTGCGGTGGTCAGAAAGTACTGTTCCCCCGATACAAGATTATAGCATAAGCAGTATCTGGAAACAGACGATAATTAAAATGCAGTATAATGCTGTTTGTTTAAATGGATTTACTGAATTGTGCAAAGCGAACGCCGAGATAAAACTGCGTTACGCTCGTTTTAATTACAAATATATTTCAGTCGACTGGATGAAAGAATGAAAACGCTTTTAGTCTTTACAAATAATTAACGCAGCACTTGGCAGGAGCGCCGTTAGAAATCCATCGTTATTCTAGCGTGCTTTTTCTACGGACCATTCTGTCATGACATTTCAGGATACGACTTTTTTTCCCCACATAAAAAAAACTGCTTTTCTAAATCCAAAATGCAAAATTTCCTCGACGAAATCCTCGAGAGGGAAAAATAAAGAACAAAAATACAAGGGGAATAAAAGCGTTCAAAGACAACATCTTCCCCTCCTGCCGCCATTATCCTCTCCCTTATATCCCCATTGGCTTTGGGATGTTCTCTTCTCGTTTTCTCAATTAATTCATTTTACCATCGTTTCGACGCGATGGAATAACAGGGAAAAAAATGGCGAACGGGAAATGATATTGCGAAACATGACGGTATATAACCCAAAACGTGTTATCATAAAAGTATCCAAACATTGCAAACCCTTTAGGAAAACGTTGCGTTCCCGAGGCAGAATAGGGAGGGGAAAATAAACGGGAGAACGCCCAGAGAAAATGAACGGTTGTTCCTAATAATTATAACAATGTTGATAACCCACTTGCCAAATGTCAAGAACCTCAGTTAATCAGCCCTGGCAAATACCGGTATACTCCACCCCCCTCCCTTCACGTACGCACGTAGCGATTTTATTATAGTCCTCGCCATTCCCCACCAATCTTATCTTCATTTTGCCACCTCACTTAGCAGTCTACACGCATGCGTCACTTATTAATATCATAAATTGGCCGCAGTTTGATTACAAATTTACCGGGTGCCTATCGAGTGAGACGAACAAGATACGGTAATCCATCAAAATGCGTGGATTTGACGCTGGTAATTTAGGGGAATTTGGAAACAGTCATTTTTAGAAAGTGTACAAAAATTGGTCAAACTATGAAGTTCATGGCCATTCGTTATGAAAATTAAATAGAATTCGGAGAAAAAATTGCGGAATTTTTAGTAGGAATAAGTTTCATTCCTTCCAACAAAGTGGTCGGTTAAATATGTAATATTCTCGTAATAAACATTTCAATTGTATTACGATGTAATCACTACAATAAACGGGTCAGCCTTAGATAATCTCGCTATTCTTATGGAGGGATATCAAATTTACCTAATTTTCCGCCCTATACAATCCGATATCTTCGCAGATCGTTTTAAAGAAACGTAGCATTCAAAAAATAATACAGTGTACTGTATATGGGTGCGAACACAAAGAATGCTTACTTTCGACGTGCTTCTTTCGTGCTTGTTTTCGGCTTCTTGTTTCCAGTTTTGGGGTGCACAATGAACGCTGATATCAGCCAGATGGTCAGTGGGCTTAGTGGCGTCACTGCATGCATTGTACTAGGTATAAAACATTCCGCGTAAAACCTTGCACACGCTCATTAGCACCTCAAGATGAGCGCAGGACACTTTTTTTTACAATATATAGGCGGGTATGTGAGCATGGCTATACTTTTGACCAATAGTGATCTGTGTGCCACTCTGTGTATTACAAATCTGCTTTCGGATTGAAAAGCTTATCAGCGTTTCATGTAAGTTCAGCCTGGCTCGATCAGCTAAGCTTTCTTTGTGTGCGCCCTCATTTAAAAGGTATGCTGCATTGTTATTCCGCTAGCGCTAGTGTGCGCCGAGTGGTAAGCGCCTGTAATAAGCATTTTTTATGTTCGCTCCCTATCGTCTTAAACCTAATACAAGTAGAAATACACCAAGTATTATTAAAAAAAACTAGTGGGTGGCGCTTCTATATAGTATTTTCTCATAAAAAAAAGAGTGCGGTCGAACTTTTAACTTTCGAAAATCACTTTGAGGATTTTCAAAGGGCTGATGACCTTAAAGCGAGATTTGCGTCTAGTGCGCATCAAAAGAGAATTAGTACTTGCTGTGCATACAGGCATGCACTAGAATAACTTTTCTATTTTTTTTCTCCATCCAAAAGTGAAGTGCGAGAGGTTTCTACATGAATAAAATATAATTTTCTATAGAAGCAAAAGCCCAAAGTCCATGAACTGTCAACGGGTTCGAAAAGCGGCTTTAAAAGTATTAACTCCTGAAAGATACTTCTTACACGAGCTGGAAGATTAGTTTCTTCGTCTTTTTCCCAAGTGGAGATTCAAATCGACAGGCGAATAACTCACATTCGAGCGATATAGCGAATCAGGGCAAGGGATGACGTCACAACGTTACGGGAATTAACGGCTATAGCCAATCGGAAATCACGCATTCGACGCCGATACTACAATCTCGTTTTAATTCTACAAATATAATTATTGAACACAATTCTTAAACAGAAGTTGCTAGCATTCGAGGATTTTGACAGTGCGAGACAATATGAAAACATAAATAAAAACTTTTGAAATCGAACTTCGTACTTTTAAAAAAGAATGTTAAAAACATTCATGAAAGCTTATAAGCGCTTCTTGTAAGCTCAGCCTGGCTCGGCTAAGCTTTCTTTGTGCGCGTCCTCATTTAAAAAGTATGCCGCATTCTTATCCCGCTTGGTGGCGCTAGTGCGCGCTGAGTGGTAAGCGCCTGCAATAAGCATTCTTTGTGTTCGCACCCTAATATGGCACGATTACAGTAAGAAAGATCGGCGAGTAATAAGTAAAACTACAAGTATTTGCTCAGTTTTTTTTTTCAAATTTCCCAATGCCTTTAATTCTTCTATACTTTCATTATGAAAGTCCGCATTATGCATGACTTGAAAATGGCAAGCTTCCCCGCAACATCACCAGACAATATGCACTCAGCTAGTGCATCCATCAAACTGCGATGTTTACGGTTTGCATCATCTAAATAAAATGGAAGCTGGTATTTAAATGGATATTTACGAGCGCATACGAGCTTCGCACGAGCAGCGCCAAATCTAGTTTTGGTGCGTTTGTTTACATATAGTTTACACTGTGTGCGTAGCAAGAGTTAAAAATTCATGGTGCTGTTTTATCTGAAGTGCCTTTCGCCCGGGCCATACGCGGGTATCCAAACTCGCTGCATCATGGATGATAAAAACGATGAAGAAATGCTTCAGCCATGCATGTTTCATCAAAATATCGTAAAAAAACCGACCCCACACAGGTGAGGTGTCACTAACCTGGCCTCGTACAAAAAAAGCTCATCGACGGTAGGCTACTTGGGGTCTCTAGACAGCTTTTCTAATGCATATTACTCGTACGAAAGGTTACGATATAGCAACAGGCAGCAAAGGCTGTATTTATCCTATAGCGAAACACCCGAGTGTCTATAAAATTTCTACGAAATGTTTACGTTTACCAAAATTAAACCGCGCACCACCAAAACTCGTTTCTTTTATAGCAACATTAGAATAATATTTCGATTTTCAGCAAGGTTTGGTTAATTTAATGCCGAAATTCTAACCCGGAAGTTAGCTTTCTTCTCTCCGAGAACTTTGACAAAAAAGTCATTCTTTTAACTTTTCACGTATCACCACAAACATGTAGTAATTAAAAGTAATATTACGAGATGAGATATTTTGAGATAAAATGCATGTATAAAATTGTACATGGAATGTATGAATACCAATTCATTAAAAGTGATACTTAAATGCACTTAAGTAGTACTCGTAACAAATCTAAAAACGTCTTACAAATACCATACAAGCAGTCACTTACAGGCCAAAGATTATCTCTTACTTGGGGTACAACAAATCTATAACATCCTATTACTAAATAATATTATTTCTGGATCTTTTAACTAATTTAAAAAATGTATATGCATTTCTACAGCCAATGTCTAACGAAAGTCTTCTAGAACAATTTTTCCCTTCGGAGCCATGTTAAAATTAAAGAGAAGAATTTATACCGTAAACCTCATTCGCACAATTTCATTAATGACAAATGATTTTCACTGTCAATCTTTCTTTTCTCGAGACCTCCTTAACAGGATGGCCATCATTTATTACTATTATTACTATTATTAACAGCATTGTTTTTTCATGTATGATCTTTTGACAATAATGATGTAAAAATAATGTAATAATAAATGTAAAACAATATTACTACATGTACTACTACTAATAATAACACAATGGTATTATTAATTGACATACTGTATACCTAAATGTTTGTATATAGGGGCTGATTAAATAATCACAAAATAAAAAGGTCACCTCTCAACGATAAACAAAATGATTAACGTCGGTAGACGAATCTATGACGACATTTGATGGAAAGACAATTTTTTGTCAGTAGGGCGGCAAGGTGAAAACCACACGATATTGTTCTAGAATTTTCATTGTAATATAATTATAAAATGTTTCTAATTGTGGTTTTTTTTTAATCAAACGTTGTTAAGATTTATTCACGCTACCAATTCCGGGCGCAGTTTGACGCTAGAAGAATCTCCCAAAGGCACTTTCTTAGGATTAAATACATAATAATAGTTTTTTTTTTTCAGAATTCGGCGAAATCATTCTGGGTCTCAGGCATTAATATTACGAGTAAAAATGCATCCTTTTCGAATACGAGATGAGCGTCATGAATATTTCACGAGCTCGTATCTACGGTATTATTGGCTCGAAGAAAAGCATCCGATGCAGATTAAATCGTCCTACGCAGTTACCCGAACCTCGGGCGTCGTCACGTGGGCGACGAGATCTCGAGAGATTTCGCCTTCGCGTACGAGCGCGGATTATAGCGTACGCGCTTAACTATAGACGCTTAACCTCGTTGAACACTACACGCTAACCGGGCGTAGTCACGTGGGAGAAACATTCGTACATGTATTAAGAAATCATATCATATACACGTAGTATTCCGCTCAATATGCATCCCACGATACGACATCATTCGCTATTTCCATTATTTGCAGACTATTTACCGGGAATAACCCGATGAAGCGTCACCCGGAGCATTCATCTGTCAGCCACGCTCAAAAATGAACGAATAAATCGCGGAATAATGATGAGAAGCCAACTAAATTCCCGCAAATGTTCACGTAATATGGCTCGTCACGAGTGGCATTTGTTTTCGAAGCGATGCTCCCATGAGCTTATGAAAATTAGTTGGTGAAAAATGTAGCAAAAGTGTGACTTTTTGACAACTGACTCGTGTGGCGCCCTCTAATCCCACTCTCCACACTTGGTCAATAAACGCGTTAAGCTGACGTACGACTTCCTCATTTATTTCAATAGCCTAATGCGTTATCATTAATCTAGCATTTTTTTTCACCGAGCCACGGTTTTGCATTTTCAACGCTGTTCCGTTTAAAACATCGATCCTCCATCGAAATTTACATCAACGGGTATACATGCATACGTGCAGTGACAATTCATCGAATAAATGCGGTCAACTTCAATGCAGATGCACGCTTTGCTTGCATTGCACTTCCTGCACTCACTTCAACGTGGATTGTCGAGACTTAATTCGACAGAGTACAAGTGCTCTACACATGTAGATAACTTGCATGTGACGTCACGAAGCTCGCGGGGGTGGCTAATGTGACTCGATTTACATTGTGGCCTGATTGTGGACGTGTTGTGGGGTACATGAATCTGAGAATCGTGGCTCTTAATCATTCTAAAAACTAAGAAAATGTCTCATTAGATACAATCACTTACCCATGAACAGATTTGTTATCCGAAAGTAGATATTTTGATGCGATTTTGCCACTACAAATAAAAAATTGTACGAATTTCTCGTTTATTTCCAAATACCCTAATCCCTCGAGTATAGTCCACCCCTCATGCATAGTCCGCACTTTTTTTCCAAAAAATTTAAAAATCATAGATAGTCCGCCCTTATGTATGGTCCGCATTTTGCACTGTGCTAATTATAAACATTTGTAATGTACTGTAACTGTAATGTTACTGTATTGTAATGTAACATCATGTACTGTATTGAATTAAATGGTCCGTTTTATAATATACGGCATATTTTTAATGAGTTTTGTACCAATTCACCGTAATACGCTACCGGTATTTTGAGTCTGAACATAGATAGACCGCCCTCGTGTATAGTCCGCGGGAATCTGACACTGGTCAAAAAACCTTGCATAGTTCGCGGACTATACTCGAGGGATTAGGGTAAATAAATAAAGGAATAATGCAAAATGATATATGGAACGAATGCACCTGTACGTCTGCACGTGCAATTTATCTATAGCGAAGGCAATCATATTTTTGCCACAAAATTATCAAGTACCCCAACATGTCTGATCTAGGCGGAGCCAGCACGCGTCGTCTGCTTGGGAAAGTTATCTATATGTTTCGAACTGACTTCTCTGAATTTCGTTTCGAGATGCAATAATCAGAATTCATGTTGCGATATTGCATCAGGGTTCATCCGCGATAATTTTGAAAGTTGTTTGTACCTTTGAAGATCGCTATAAATTCTAGTGTTTAATAATTATACGAGTCGATGTACAATAATTTAAAATAAAAAACAAGATCAATTTTGCCTCAATTTTCCACCCCGGGTCTCCCGTGACGCGAAGTTAACCCTACTTGGCCAAAGTTAATTTGTCCCCCATCATCGATGGCATTTTTGCTTATAGGGAACATTGTCAGAGACACTTCAAGTTAACCAAGTATGAGCGTTCCCCATCGCGTTTTCATGGAAAATTAAGATGTTGATTCGTTGATGACGCGAATTCGTTTCCAAATATTACTGACGTCCATAATGAGTGATCCCTGACGTTTATCATCTGCGTCACTATATGCTTGTATTTAGTGCATAATGTTATCAAGCAGACCATGGGGCAAACATACGGCAGTTGGAAGAGTATGAAACCTTCAGCCAGCTGAACAATTATACGCCATTTCTGCGAAAGCGTCCATAATTATGTCCACCCTTGGGAAGCAAGTTTTCCGCAAAATATTACCCGGCTTTCCATATCTGCGTTTAAACGTTCTCCGGAGACGGTAACAGGTGGTTCACAATTAACGCGTGATGGGGGCGTTTGTCGCATCGCGATGACGCAACAGCTCCCATTTCGGTTAGGATGTTAACCCCGAACGGAAAAAAACGGGTATTATTCAGCATGAAAATTTAAAACGAACGGTCTAAAGGGGAGCGAGGTGGGTAACCGTGGCAACCGTATGTAGATCCAAAGCTCAACATCCTGTAACGTGATGCAATTGGATGGAAGAGTATGAAAATTGCAACGACCAAAAAAATGAATTTCCATGAAAATACCCGTAGGGTTCATAATTGATGATGCATTCAGAAAAAAAATGAAAAAATAATAAATAATAACTTCACAAAAATGAACGCTATCTATAGAAAAAAAATGAAAACAGAAAATTCTCAAATTTCGATGGTTCTATACTACCCGCCTGAAAATGGAAATGCTGCAAGAAAACGTTCGCAGGTGCTTCGTACTTACACGTAGGCCTGCCTACATGTACCGGAATGTATGAATTTTTCATGTCACTATAAAAGGTCACTTTTAAAAAATGGAATTTGGAAAATTCAGTTGAAAGGAAAATTTTAAGGGTAAAATCTACCGTTCTGAAGAATGGATAATAGTATAGGAGTAACACAGTTTTAGACAGAAGAGCGGTTTTGGAAAAAAAATAAAACAAAATTATTTTCCATTGAGCTATCGAAAAACACTGCCCTTTAGATAATTCATGGGATCCTCGGGCCCTCCCCGGCTCAAATTCTATTAAAAAACCGACCGAGCAAGGTGGCTTAGAGGTTAGCATCCTCGTCTTGCATTCGGTAGACTCAGGTTCGATTCCCGGGTCGGCTAT
>JAQGBX010000009.1:0-72141 GCA_034698745.1 Megaphyllum sjaelandicum
TATACAGTAAGTTCTAGTATAGTACTATACAGATTGGTGACCGACTTTTCTGGAGAAATAGAATAGATTTAAGTTCTCGTAACACTGGAAATAGTGTATTAGGTCGAGTAACATTTTTGTACTAAGCAATCTACTAGTATAGTTTTCAATCCAAGTTTGCTCTTTCTATACAGTACGTGTTAATTAAAAAAGTTGCAATTACGTACATATACAAAGTTTGATGCAATAGGGTTGCATGCATTGCCTATTATCAATAAATATAGTATTTAAACATTTCATGGGTCATTTGCAACGTATACGGAAAAAAAATCAAATTCCTTTGCAGCATCTAGCTATTAAAGAAAACATGCCCTTTGTCAACATTGGAAATTTTATGGTAATGGTTTAATAACACAGCAAGCCAGACGTGGTCCTGAATTGCCAGTTGTCCTGCTTCCATTGTCATTGGGATTGGATCCCAAATCATCTTCCAATGCATGAATCTGGAAGACCACGTTAATCAAAACTTAAGCAACGCAAAATCGGCAATGAAATTCATTACCGCTATGAAAATGCATAGAGCATTTAAAAATATTCAATATACAGTATATCTCACCACAATCGCTCTTCCCATTAAAGAATTTGGACCCGTGAGGGCCTTATTTATCTTGAATTCCTGCCGACTGTCTATGTTGCCGTGTAAATCGCTTTCGAGGTTACCGAAATCACCAAGATGCCTGAAATGTTTGAGGGTTTTAGACTTGTGATTTGTGAAAATAATAGTCTGTCTTTGAAATACGCCATGGCTATATATCGCTACGGCTGCCTAGGCACTCTCATGATCCAATGGACAGAAATTTAAGACTGAATTTAAATCCAATTTGTGCTTGATTTGAATAAAAACGTTTTTCATCTCGTTTCGATTTTGGTAAAATCCTTCATTAGCAAACTTGCATTGACCCAAGTTATGCTATTTACATGTACTGTACATGTTCACTTGCGTGCCTTTGTTTTCGGTACATGTAGATTACTTTAATAATCGATGATAGTACCTGTGGTCATTCTTTGGTCCGCCATGAGAATTATTAAAAGGGTTGTAATGGGGTCCAGCACTTTCGCAGCCGTTTGATAAATTTCCGCTTTGATGAACATGGAATCCATGCTTAGTGGTAACGTTTATGGAAGCTTCATAAGCTTTGTTGAGAGGAGCCATTCCACCGATCTTTGCAGCAATCACCAGTGTTTCAGCATCCTGAAATCGATAAGATATGTTGCAATGGGGCGCGCAAACGGTTTGTTAGACACGTTCAAGATGTTTTTCATAACAAACCTACTTTTTGTATAAGAAGAATCTTTCCATAGACTTCTAATCTTTGATCTGGTGGCAGAGCTTTATTGGGTCTCATGGCACAGGAAGCTGATATGTTTACTTCTTCTGCAAATCAATTGCACATGAATCATTATCAATGTAACTTTTTGAACTGCATTCACAAAGGTTCAATTAGTTGTAATGTTTAGTTTCAAATTATTTTTTGTTTAATTTATTTGTGACTTACTCGTTCTACGCTCGGGAGCACTTCGATCTCTGTAATCTTCTCGATGCTATTAAAAATATTGATTAAATTCTTATCAGTCATGAAGTTTTGAACCCTTCAATTGATGTGATGAATCGTTTTATTTTGATGAATGCAGATTTCGTCATTACGCTGATATTACGTGACTTAATTAATTCATTCTAGTGGTGAGTATTATCCTACGGCATGTTCTTTTCGATGACAATTCGATGAAAAATTCAGGTGATATCGGCTTTTAAGTAACTGCATGTCTTTTTGAGAGATTATTGAAAACACTGACCAGAATATTACAAAATTTAAATATTTTTTGTTGAATTTAATTGTCCATTTGATTTCTGCCAGAAAATGCCCCACCTGATCCTTTTTTCAATCGTTTTGACTTTACTACATAGAAAGGTTGATTGCTTTTAGCCGATATGATTTATTTTAAAATTTTTACATCTATTGATACTTTGGCGTTAAAATGTTCAAGCGTTTGAAAATTCTTATACATTGTACCAGGTTCTTTTAAGCTACGAATCATATAATGTCCTCAGGGTTGCTGACATGTACGTCAGCGATCAAATTTCATTAGAGCTCTGTAAATTGTCTATTAATTAACAGAAATGAAACCATGAAAACGCTCAATCAATCGTTTATTGTATATTTAGTTTGGTTTGGAAGCGTATAACCTCATTTGTCAACATTTATAATGAGCATGAAAAGGATTGTATATCTGCGTCCAGTTATATTTGACATACATGTATGAGATAATTTCATTAGCAATTTGGAACTTTTTTGGCAGCTGCACGGGTTGTACTGAGTTTATGCATCAATAGTATAACACTTGTTCCTTGTCGCTTGTTCGAAACCTTTTGTCCCTTGATTATGCTTTTTTTTAGGGTTTTGTGACTTTTCTGATGACTTTTGCGCATTACTAGCTGTACTTTATATATTGACAAGCTCCTTGACAATTTTGGGTGCTTGATAGCCTTAGGCGCACAAATGGTCTAAAACTTTTTTGAGATTGTCGTCCAATTAATCAACATAGTCTAATAATGTCTGCAGCCTAATCATCCAATTTCATCCACATTTTTGTAAAGTTGGAATGAAGTGTTGGAGCGAAAAATAGATTGCGCATTAATTTGCTGCTGATGTCAGACATATGTCTTCCTGTCTTCACAATCATTAAGTCACTTTATTTTTCCTTGCGCATATCCATGCACACACTGCTTTGAAAAAGCATGTTCGGTATCTTTCAACTGAACGTATCGGTACATTCCAGTATATTACTCATTCCCCACACCTCAATTGTCAACACTTTCCGATTTAAAATGCCACATTCTTAAAGATAACCAATTGCAATGTACTTGTCAACTTATTTCAGAACTTACCTTGTGATAAGAGCATTGTCCCCTCGGATGTTTATTCACGTTCATTCTGTGTTGGTGTCGAGTCTCCTCTATTTCATCCAGAAGTTCTTCCATCCTCTTCTTGGTCCTTTGTTCCCCATTTTTCTCGTCTTCATCATCGTCATCATCATCTTCATCATCATCACCGTCTCGAATCTTCACACCCATAAGTTCGTAGCTAATAGTTTCCTCAGTGCTGCTTTCATTGCAGCTGTGTGAATCTTCATTTTCTAGACGATATAATCTATCGTTGGTTCCATTAAGTTCGTTCCATATTAAAACGATCTCTTGTTTCAATTCCTGGATTTCATTAGCCATTGCCTGTTCAGTTTCATTGCTAAGAGGTGCTGAAAATACAGTAGGCCTTCGTAGGTTATTCTACAGGATTAGATTGCATTTTGTTTCGCACCATTCATATAAGTGACATTATCACAAAAGCATTGCTCATACTGAATTGTAGAAAAAATAAAAAATGCTGGATGTCCTTCGTGATTTAGGACGTGATTTGGCGATGGAGCCCAGGGCTGTTTAGGGGAAGACAACGTTGTTTTTATGGATAAAATTTTGTCTACTAGAGTGACAGTTATTGTTACATATTCATTAACTGACTTGTTACTGTGCTAAATCGTTTTATTGGACGATTTTTATGGTCTCAATTACTTGTAAAAGGGCATATTTTCGCTGATTTTTAATAGTTAAAAATAAAACCCCGAATTCTTGAAATCCTTATTCTTTGTGTGATTTAGGATCCGAATAAGCTAAATTACACGTGCCATCTGCATTTAATAAAAGGGCTGGCAAAAACGCAGTTATAGTGCAAATATTACATTTTTATCATTTAACCATATCCAAAATATATCCTATTATTATCAAAATAGTTGCCTGCATTTTGCATGATTTCTGAAATTATACACCACACATAATTCAATAACTATCCAGAAAAAAGTTCATTTAATTAACTACTATTCCTCAACAAGATATTTTCGATAATACGCAGCATTTAAGCTCGTTAAAGTTTTCTTATTTAACTATAATTTCATTTCAAAATTGTTACATATTAAAAATAACGTGTATTTCAAAGAGTAGACTTTACCTGCATTTGTTTGTCTTGAAGTGAAACTCAAAGATGCGAAAAGGAACAGCAGGGCGATTAAAAATTTGACGAAATCCATGATAGATTCGTGCACCACTTCTTTACCTTACTGATATGAAAACTGACTACATGTACAATAAAACGATCTATTTTATATCTCGCCGCATGTGGCGAGCTTAAGGTCATTTTTCAGACTTCCCATTGAACCAATAGCAGGATTTGACCAGAGGGCACGTGTTTAAAACGGCAAAACATCGGAGATACGCATTTACCAGCAGTTAAAAACTATTGACATATTTCAAAAGCCAATTGAAGTATACGTTTCTTATGTTTTAAGATCGAAAATTGACCCGACCCGGCCCGACCCTGCTTCCAGGGCGAACATAAATAGACAATTCAAGAGAGAAAAAAAGCTGAAAATATTCGTATTGAAAGATAAGACGAAGTCCTTCAACAGAAAAAATAACAAGTTTATAATCGCACCTAAATAACTAGTTGGCAGAAATGCAAAGAACATAAATAACGCGGCATTCAGTCGTTGTCAATTTATCATTGAATTACTTTTCTAGGAAAATCCCCATAAAGGCAGGTTTATTTTAAGCATCCTTGCTGGGAAATCACGTTTTCAGGTGTTATAATTTCTCAACTTGTATTGCCTCACCCTTATTTTCTGGCATTTCCAAGTTACCACGCCTATAAATTATCTGTCAGGTCGACGCATGATTGTAAAGTAGGGAATTCCCCTAAACCCAATGCAGGACACCGTAAGCCAAAATGCACCGTCGTCGTATGCAATTTGCGAACTGTCTAGCCGGAAATTACGCCTTAGGGGAAACTGATAAATATTATATGTAAACAAAACGTCCAATCAGGTGAGGTTGACCACTCTTGGCCATGGCATTGAATGGACTGATATTTTTGTAGACAGGAGACTGTCCGAAATGACCAACGTTCTGCATTAATAATGGACGCAGAATTCCTACGCTCTATATTTGGCCAGATTTTGGAGCAACTGGCATAATTGCAGCCCCCACATCATGCACGCAAATTACGCAGGTAGACGCATGATCTTATCATACAAGGACTTCTTCAGGAGAGAATTCACTGCAAACTTACGTTGCCCTTGACATAGTTTGATTCACAATGTTGGGATTTAATTAATAAAAAACAATGGTAAGGAATGAAGACGTGTACGAGGAACTTGAACCGTTGATTGTATTAATTTTACTAGATACTGCAGCACATTCTCGTCATGATAATTGCGTTTTATTTGGTCAAAAATCTGCAGGTACATCTATTCTACCCGTGAGCTAGTCGGCAACTTTTCTTTTAATGCAACGACTTTGAAAGTAATCACGTGTAGAAAATAATTAAATTTTGAGGAAGGATTCCAAAACCCTTAATTACGTCGTCCACACTGGAGGAAACATGGAGGAACTTTTTGTTGCTAATTGCTGCCAGTTGTTTTCATAAATTGTTTTTCATAATGTTTTTACATAAGTTAATGTTTCCAGAAACAACTGGTAACAAAAGTAGAAATGTAGCTTTATTCAAAGATTGAACAGTATTTAACTATATTATACTTTTCTCATATTCCAAAAGGCGCCTCATTTTCATAAAGGACATGATTGAAATTTATTGGAAAATGCTTTTCCCCTACATGTACCACTAACTGCTCACAGAGGTTTCCTTCGAATTCCTCCATTCGGAAAGTATTTTTTTAATGGATCCACTTGAATATGCCTATAAATTAATGGCACTTTGTAAATTTAGAGAAATATGCAGCTTGACACGAGCATAGGACTCCAATCGTTCGAATTTTTAAATGGCAAAGACTTTCTTCTATATTTTGAGAGCGAAATATATATAGTCTATTCAATTCCACAATTTAAATATTGTCCAAGACATTTTTAAGGAATACTTAATGTTTTTGGACTGTTTCTCTTTATTTTCACTGCTAAACTCTGCATGCACTTCCTGCTAAAGTTTCGATTTCTGGAGTAGTTTAATTTTTGGTTTGCATGAATAGGTTTGATGCCGTAATGTATCGAAAATCAAAGTTTATTAAAGACCTTATACAGATTTCTTCAGCATGTCTATATCGCGTGAGACTTCAGTCATTCCATCGGCGAAAATTACCCGAAGGCACATAATTTAGTTGTTGATTCGATGAAAAGATCACGTGATGCAGGCTCACACGTATTATAACTACATAAGGTAAATTTGACAGTCAATGGCTTCACTTGACCGCTTTCGTATTGTCCGCATACCCTGTAGTGTCTGATGGACAAATCCTTCCTGTTCCCTCACCCCTTGCAACGATCCATAAAATCGAGTCCGTAGTTTTACAGAAAATAATGCTTATCTTAAGTGTAATTAAAGAACAAATAGATAATCGTTGATACAAGCTGCAGGATGCTTATTGATCTTGGAGAAAAGATTGTCAGGTAATTTTGACGTTAAGAAAATTGAATCTACATCTAGAAAATATCAGTACCATCATGAATGAAATCGCGTGAAAGAATGACAACAATTCAGTTTTGTATTAATTTATTTTAGCCAAGTACACATACTTTTTTTCTTGAGCTGATGGTATTTTGCCAATACAATCAATAACAGCAAATGTTCGTACAGTTGGCATTTCAATCAATTTAGGGTTATATTTTAGCTGGTAATATTCTACAAACAATCGATTCGCGTCATTTTTAGTTACAATAACATTGAAATGTTTATTTTTACAATAAATTTGAAATTATGCTCACGTTTTATACATGCAATTCATAATCTTAGCATTTACATTAACAGGCTATTTCTAAGATCTTATTTAGTGCTGTTCATACGTATACAAATAAATTATCGTATTTTGGGTATATTTCAAAAGTACGAGCATAATATGGCACCCAAAAGAAGGAAAAAATTGTATTGGCATTATTATTTCCACATCTAACTCAAAATATTTTCATCAAAATCATGTTTTAAATAGATTTATAATATAAAAGCAATACAACATTATAATATGATTGCTGAGCAAGCTGTTATGTTCAAGAATGTCATTGGCCAGTGAGCTATCACTACATAAATCTGGCATCATGAGAACACATTTCTTGCATGGCAAAATGATGAAAATGACTTGATGACTGGAATGAAAATGGACTCCAATGTCCATTGATTTTTTTAGCTTCCCCTCATTTATAAAAAGCACCTTCACAGAAGTTTTAATTAAATAGTTGCAAAAATGCAAAGTTGTATATGCAATAAAAATCGTGCTTTTTCATGGACACAGTCCTTAGTGAATTGGCTTCTATTGAAACCTAGCTCATATAATACAATAAGAAGAATTCATAGTTTAGCATCTCAAAATGCATACAATAGTATTAAATAATGACCATCAGAATGACTATCCCATTGACTGTTATCACATCTAAAAACTTGATAAATCATTCTTCAAGCGTTTACAAGAGCATAGCCTAATAATATGGTTCTGTTATGAGACGACCCACGAATATCTCGTGTTAAAAATCACAGTGTGGCAGAAAATATTTTTCCAGCTACCACTCATATACACAAAATATTCGTTAATCTTGTTATCGTCATACCGGAACTTTAAGGCTTTGCTCATCATATAACACTCGACGTCAATCTATTCAGAATAGGAATCCATTAAGGTTCTTAGTGCTTTCTCCTGTCTGTGGGCTGTTATAAAACTCGATCTATTACATGCACCACGCCGTTGTCCGCAGTGACATCGGGATATTGAATGGCAGCAGAATTGAGCAAAATACAATCTGTAATAAATAAGATTTATTTTTTAAAAAAAGTGTGCAAACCACACATGCCATTCGTACATTCTGAAGATGCGGGAATTTTGTTACCATACTATCATAAACTGTTTACCTTTAAGTGCTCGCACATAAAGTTGATTGTTGGAGGCAGTTGTCATTGTTGACTCATCAAATATACCTTCTGTATTGACTGTACCACGAATCAAATGACCCAAAAGGAACACTGTTGAAGAACCAGTAAGAGTTGCATTAGAATAATGATGCTAGATGTGCATACTGTCATTTTTATATACTCTATTTACAGTACATGCAAGCAATTCCATTTGCTTACAAGATGGCGTACTTACATCGTGATAGATGAGGATCTTGTGTCAACCTTTCTAATGTGTCCTCTGGAAGTTTGTTGAAGGCTGCGTCATTTGGTGCGAGTAATGTGTAGTTACCGCCTACAAAGTAATTTCGATGATAATTTAATTTCCATGCCTTTGAGAAATTATTTATCCACCAGTCTCTTTGCCTCAATGAGGGTAATTCTATCTTACCTCTAAGTTGATCTTCTAAACCTGATATGCTAATGATGTGTCGTAGCGTTTGAAGGATGGAGCACTTTTCAACCGTTTGCACAATATCACCCAATGGAATGTAAAGCACTTGATGAACGACATGGACAACACCATTGCTAGCTTCATTGTTTGGCATCAATATTTGAGACCCTGATGCTGTGTACCACTAAAAAAGAGTAACATAGAAAATTATTTTAAAGACGTTCACTTAAATATAATAAGTTGTAATGTTTAATCCTTCTTTATGTTGTTGAACACAATATTTTTTTTAAAAAAAATGTTCAATTACCGGTCCTCTATTATTGACGTAGATGTTCATTCGTACAGATTTGGTAGGTAATAAACTCGGAATGACCATCTCATTGGTCATCTGGTTAGTCTCAATCTGCACTGGCAAAATATGGTATAGCAGTATTTGAACCAATCTTAATGGGTCTGCTTTAATCGTATCCAACTGGCTAGCAGGCATTGCAGCAAAGGCATCATTTGTTGGCGCAAAGACGGTGTAATATCCAGGGTAACTCAAATTGACACTCAAACCAGAGTCGACCAGCAAGTTGGCAAATGTTGTCAAATTAAGTTGCTTGGTTAATTCAAAAACATTGAGGTCTTTGCGAATTTCAGGATGGGTTTTAGGAATGTAAATTTCTTGCGATGGGTCAAAGAGAATCTATTTATAATGAGAAAAATGCAATACATCAATGAATTTTCAAGTCGTTAGCAACATTACGATACAATATTTTTATTTGGAAATTCTCCTACCTGATCAATTATGTGTACTACACCATTAGTAACAGATATATCTGGATTGACAATCGGCACTCCGTTGACTGTTAAACCACCCGCTTGACTTATCCTCAATATTTGTCCACCCAACGAAGTAAGTTCTAAACCTTCTGACATTCCCGCAGTGTAGTACGTGCCACTGACCATGTGGTTCAGCACAAATTCTATTAAAGAAATCACACATGTGAGCTTTCATTTTGAATTGAAGTGAAAAATTGTACTATGGATAATAACAGTAGGCCTATGCATACCTTCCAACAGCGTGGCATTGTTTTCCAATATATCCATAACATACGATGGTAAGCTGTTAATAGCTCTATCACTCGGTAAGAATATCGTAAATGGTCCAGGTCCTAGAAAAATAAAACATAAAATAAGATTTTTATGAACGGTTCCATATATTATGTAATATTAGTTGAAAGGAGGTAGTTGCAGACGGACAAACCTTTCAATCTAGATGGTAGTGTTGTGTTTTGTAGAAGTGCCTGTACTTTATCTGTGTCATTTCGTGGCTGAATGGTTTCCAGTACTGTTCCAACTGGTACAGGGTATAAAACTCTATTAACAATATGTAGGACCCCATAACCACTGCTTCCATCAGGCATTACTATCTTTGCGCCACCTAGAGTGATTACCTAAATAGTATAGAAAAATAGTTCAATATTTTAGATTAATTTGTCGAACTACTTCATGTACAATTTTTCATTTTATTTTGTACATTGCAATTTTACTTACCGGACCATAAACGTTACACCGGATATCTTGCCCTTGCAATGAAGTCAGAAGGTTGTCATTTTCAAGATCTGTTGAAACTATTTTCTGAGGAATGATGTGGTATAGCAATAGCTCTCTTAAGAATGGCATGTCCATCTTGAGCTGGGTCATTACAGTAGGTGGTAATGAGTGGAAGGCAGAATCTACTGGAGCCAGTATTGTGTAAGGCCCTGAAGAAGATTAAAATATGGTGAGTTAAAATAAGATACAATTTGAATTCTTAAAGAATTTCAGGGAGTCGAATGCATAAAGTGTACACATACCTCCTTGCGACAAGGTAGAATCAACTCCAGACAAATCGACTAGATAAAAGAATATGGACACGCTGAGGATCCCCCTACTCTCAGGAGGATAAAATGGTAGTGTGGTTGTGACGTTGAATTCTGGGTAGAGCAAAGTTGTTGTTTCTTCTGGGACTTCAGTGCTGACGTTATATAAAGCTGGATACCTAGTCGTGGCATATTCTGGAGGAACCGTTGTTACTTGAACTTCCTCTGTAATTGCATATTCTGTTGTGACGACCTCTGTGGTTACCTCAGCTGCATATGCAGTTGTTGGCAAAGTTTCATTCACTTCCTGTGGGTATCTTGAGGTTGTTGTGATTTCAGAAACTTCTGTAACAATTGTTTCTTGTGTAACCTCGGGCGGTTGTGTTGAAATCTCGGTAGTCGCATATTCAGGTGTTACCGTTTCATTTAATATTTTTGGTTCCCTCGTTACGTGTTCTGTTGTCAGTTCACCTTCAGTTGTTGCAATGTATTCCGTGGTTTCCTTTACTGCCTCAGTGGTTGCCTCTGTAAATACTGGAACAGTGCTATATTCTGTTGGTTCAGTGGATTCTGTTATTTCCTCAGAAATATTTATATACTTTGGTTCCCTCGTAGCTGTTACCAAGGTGGTGTACTCAGTGGTTGCCTCCTTTTCTGTAACTTGGGCTGCTCCGGGAATAGTCGCATTTATGATGGTAGTATAACCTTCCTCGACAGTGGTAGATTCAGTTGTTATTGCCGGTGATGTTACATATGCAATTTCAGATGTCACGACCTCTGTAACTATTGGCGCAGCAGTTGTGACTTCAGGAGCTGCAACGGCAACTGTCGAAACTGGAATTTCGGTATATGGTTGGATAGGGGAAGATGTTGTTGCAACCTCTGTTGGGGGAGTAACACCCTCCACAAATAAACCTTCAATGAGATGAACAACGCCATCTGTTGTTTGGATATCTTGGGTAATTATTGGGAATCCATTTGCGTAATATTTTCCATTTGTTACTGTAATCACTATGGGCAGTCCCCCAATTGAAGTACACGAAAAGCCGTCATGGAAATCTTTGCTATATCTTGCTTGAGTGCAAATTTGATTAGCAAAAACTACTGAAATGAAACAAAAAATATAAAATATTAAAATTAGATCTTCATTGCATTATCGTGAACTACAGTATATTAGGTTAAATCGAGTCTAAATATATGAAACTTACCACTAACTGCTGTCTTGTTTCTTGTGAAATCTTGCACCAACTCCTTTGGCAAACCATGCACAATGTAATAGTCGTTTGGAAGAAAAGCTGTATACAGTTGGTTGTCTGGCAAAAGTGGTTTCAAATCCGAAACATCAATAGGGTTTCCAGAATTTTTGAATTGATCTTCCAATATTGATGGAATGCTGACATTAGGTGCTGGAGATGTGGATTCAACCGTGGTGTATTCGACGGGCGTTTTTGTTACTTCTGCTGGCGTAGTTATGGCTTCAGTAGAAATTTCGATAGGAGCGACACTGGCAGTGGATTCTTCAGTACTTGGTTGATATTCTGTAGCCAATTCAGTGGAGCTCGTCTCATATGTTGTTGGCAAAGTTGTAGCTATGGCTCCATATTTAGAGGTAGTTATAACTTCCGTTACATTATATTCTTCCGATGTTGGCACTGCAGGGACTTCAGTGGTGACAGCATACTCCTTTGGTGTTGTAACCTCTGCTATACCAGGACTAACTGAAGTTGCTTCTGTGAACTCTTCAGTGGTGACCGCGTACTCCTTTGATGGTGTGACCTCCTCTGTTATGCCTGGGCTAACTGAAGTTGCTTCTGTGTAAACTTCAGTTGGTTCAGAAATATTTAGCACTTTAGGCTCCCTTGTAGCTACAGATGTGAATTCTGTTGGTACTGGTGTTATACTTTCTGTGGTGTAGCCTTCGATTTCAGTAACTAAAGTTGTTGCGGAGGCATATGTCGTAGTTATGGTCGTTACAGGAGTACCTGGAGCCAATTCTGGAGGAGGAGTTGCTCCCTCAACAAATAGTCCATCAATCAAATGCACCACACCATCCGCTGTAGTAATGTCTTGAACAATGATGGGGAATCCATTAACAAAATATCTTCCATTTTCAAAAGTTACAAGAATCGGTGGTCCACCAAGAGATATGCACGAATAGCCCGATTGGAACTGTTTGCTGTAGGTTACCTCTGGGCAAATGTGGTTCACAAATAAATCTGTTAAACAAAGAAAAACATTGAAATATAAATTTGTGGTACTGTATATCTTGCATTCAATTTTTCTGTAACTATAGCAATCTGATTTTTTTTCATAAGTATTTGTCATTAATGATGGAAACCAAATAATCCATAAGTAATTGGACATACCTCCCACAGCTGTTTTATTTCTTGCCAGATCTTCTACTAACTCAGCAGGCAATCCATGGATGATATAATAATAATATGGCAGGAAGGCGGTGTAGAGGTATCTATCTGGCAATCTGGGAATCAATTCAGAAACATCAATGGGATGGTCAGCCTTTTGGAATTCTTCCTGTAAGATTTGCGGTATGGTCTTATTTGGTGCTGCTGTTGAAATTTCCTCTGTGGTAATCTCTGCGGTTACTGTTGGAGTGAAACCAATGGGAGTCGTGCTAGGGCTAGTAGCTTCGGGGAATTCGGTCACATTTGCAGTAATTTCCTCAGGGATGCCAGTAGAGGATATTGGTACATAAGAAATGCTGGTGACTTCTGGATATATGGATGTAGTTATCTCTTCAGCTTTAGGTGTACTAGTCACGAGTCCTTCTTCCACGGTAGTTGTATATTCTGTAACTTCCGTTGCCTCAGTGATGTTCAGAAATTTGGGCTCTCTCGTGGCAGTGACCAATGGTGTCGTTTCCTCGGATATGCTTGACAAGGTGGTGGTGTATTCTGGATATTCAGTAGTCAATTGAGGTAAAGTGGTGCCAATAGGTGACACAGTCGAAACAGTTTCTGGGATCTCTGAAGTAGTTTCGGTTGTGGAGGTAACTAATAACTCTGGAAGGAATAACCCATTGGTGACATGCACAACACCATCTGCAGTAGGAATATCAGGCTTGATGATGAGAAGGTTGTTGCAGTAATGTTGACCATTTCTGGTAACAAAAATTATTGGTGTATTGCCAAGAGATGTGCAAGTATAACCGTTATTGAAGTCTTTACTGAACGTTGTACCTCTGCAAATGTGATTCAACAGGACATCTAAAAATAAAAATAAACTTGTTATTCTTCAGTTGCTTTTAGTAACAGAATTCATTTATGAAAAACCTGAGTCCATAGAAGTTATGAAACTATTGTATTCATTCAAGTAGAGTAATTTTTCATTATTTCATAGATCTTTGAATTGATAAGTTGTATAATAGGTGATAAAATGAACTTACTGGTAATAGCTGTTTGGTTTGTCGTTAAATCTTGCAACTGAAACTGTGGTAAGTTAGTTAAATATTGATGGTAAGGTATGCAAGCAGTGTAAACATCGGAATCTGGTAATTCTTGTTTAATGCCGGTAATGTCAATCGGATACCCTGCTTTTTCGAACTCTTGTTCAAAAATAGTTGGAATAGTTTCATTTGTTGGTATCAAAACTTCCGCAGGAGTTGTGTATTCTGGCAATGATGTTGTTTCGGTGACAACTTCAGATACCGTGGCATATTTTGGACTTACAGTAGTTTCACCAGTTACTTCTACTGTCGGCACACTGGTTTCAGAAGTACTTGGAAATTCTTCAAAAGCCTTCGTTGTAAGAGTAATGCCCTCAGTTAGAGTTGTGGTTTCAGGTTGAATCTCTGTAGTCACTGGAGTTTCAGTTCTTCCCGTTTTCTCTGTAATATTAAGCTCCTTCGACTCTCTTGTGGCTGTTGAAAGTGTTGTGCTTTCTGTTATTTCATAAGGAGATGTTTCGGACACGATGCTGCTTGTTGTCTCTAATGCTGGCGTTGTTACTGAAGGTATCAATGGGGAGGGTGTAGTGGACACTTCCGGATAGACTGGCGTTTCTTCTGTTGTTGGGGTAACAATTGCTCGCTCAGGAGTGATCAAATCTTTGATAAAATGAACAACTCCATCACTTGTTGGAACGTCGACCTTTATCACTACGATGTTGTTGCAGTAAAACTGATTATTTCGATAGACGAAAATGATTGGTTTTCCTCCCAAAGATGTGCAGGTATATCCCTTTTTCAGCTGAGGACTAAATGTGGCTCCTTGACAAATGTGGTCTAGTAGTGTATCTAGAATATAATCGTAGGATTATTGCATCAAATAGTTATATATTTTTAAAGAAAATATCATTTGATACTGGAAGGAGAATCTCACCTGTAGTTGCTGTTTTGTTTGTGGATAAATCTTGAAGGAGCAGCTTAGGAAGTTCTGACAAATATGTCGAGTAAGGGACGCAAGCAGTATACAGATGAGTGTCAGGAAGATGTTGTTGTAAACCAGTGACATCAATTGGGTATCCAGCTTTTTCAAATTGGTCTTTAATGACGGATGGAATGGTATCGTTCGGTGAAATCGTTGGTATCTCAGTCGTGTATTCAGAAGGCGCTGTAATATTTTCTGTTGTTATGGATACTTCCGTTGTAATCTCTGGGTATTCTGTTGCGTATTTAGTTGATGTTATAACACGTACTGTGGAAGGATATTCGGTTACGATAGGTTTAGTAGTTGTGTATTCAGTAGTTTCTTCTGGGATACCCTCTGAGGTTATCTCTGGGTATTTCGTAGTAGTTACTTCTGGAATACCTTCTGAGGTTATCTCTGGGTACTTCGTAGTAGTTACTTCTGGGATACCCTCTGAGGTTATCTCTGGATATTTCGTAGTAGTTACTTCTGGGATACCCTCTGAGGTTATCTCTGGGTATTTCGTAGTAGTTACTTCTGGGATACCCTCTGAGGTTATCTCTGGATACTTTGAAGTAGTTACTTCAGGGATACTCTCTGAGGTTATCTCTGGGTACTTCGTAGTAGTTTCTTCTGTTACTGATGTGACCTCTGGTGGTAAAACGGTCTCTGTAGTGATTTCTGGGTATTCGGTTGTCACTGGATAAGGAGTTGTATATTCGGTAATGTTCAAAAGTTTAGGTTCTCTTGTTACTGTTCTTAGTGTTGTATATTCTGTAACTTCAGGTGTTGTTAGTGGTTCCTCAGTTTCGGTTACTTCTGGAGTTCTGCTTGTTATTTCTGGAGAAATTTCTGTTATTGGAAGTGATGTCGTGGGTGTTGTTAATTCGGTGTATTCTGTAGATAATTCAGGCGCTGGTGGTGTTATACCTTGCTCCTCAAAAAAGAGGAAACCAGTGATGAAGTGAATGACACCATCTCTTGTTGGGACATCCACTCTGATTACTGGAAAGTTGTTGCAAAAATAGTGATTATTGTAGAACGTAAAAATAATCGGTTTTCCTCCCAAAGATGTGCAAGTGTATCCATTTTTCAATTGTGGGCTATATACTGCTCCTGGACAGATGTGATTCAACAACGCATCTAGAAAAAAAAGAATTTGAAATTAAAGATAGATTCATTTTTTAATTCGCTAAGTATTATTTAGATTCACTGATCAAAACAAGATTTCAAAAGTTTGAAATTCGAGCTTACTTGTTACTCCTGTATTATTTTTCGTTAAATCCTGCAGAAACAAACTTGGCAAAGATAACAGATACTCAGAATATGGAACACAAGCAGTGTATAATGAAGTGTCAGGAAGATTCTTCTGAACATCTGTAACATCGATTGGATATCCAGAAATTTCAAATTGTTGCTTGATGACTGATGGTATGGTATCATTTGTTGAAACTGGTGGAATCGGAGTTGTAGTACTTGGTTTAAGTGTTGTAACTGACTCTGGCAGAGTTGATGTAACCTCAGGATATTCGGTGGAAACTTCTGTAGTTTCACCTGGATACACAGTAGTTGTTACCCCTTCAAGCTCGGTGTATTCCGTTGTAACCAACTCTGGCAGCTTTGATGTAACCTCAGGATATTCAGTGGAAACTTTAGTAGTTTCACCTGTGTACACAGTAGTTGTTACCTCTTCAGTCGCTGTGTATTCCGATGTAACCAACTCCGGCAGCTTTGATGTAACCTCAGGATATTCAGTGGAAACTTTAGTAGTTTCACCTGCGTACACAGTAGTTGTTACCTCTTCAGTCGCTGTGTATTCCGATGTAACCAACTCTGGCAGCTTTGATGTAACCTCAGGATATTCAGCGGGGACTTTGGTAGTTTCACCTGGGTACACAGTAGTTGTTACTCCTTCAGTCGCTGTGTATTCCGATGTAACTAACTCTGGCAGTTTTGATGTTACCTCGGGATATTCAGTTGAAACTTTAGTAGTTTCACCTGGGTACACAGGTACCTCTTCAGTCGCTGTGTATACCGTTTTTTCAGTTGCAAGGGCCTCAGTTGTTGCTTCTGGGAATTTCGAAGTTATTTCAGTCACTGGAGTTATTGCAGGATATTCTGTGGATATTTCTTTCTCGGTTGTTGTATACACTGTTGGAGACTCGGTGATATTAAGAAGCTCGACCTCGCTCGTCACAGTTTTTAGTGTTGTGTATTCTGTAGATTCAGAAATGGTGGGAATACTTGTCGTGATTTCTGAGGTTATTCCGGTTGTTGGTGTTTCTGCGAATGTAGTAATTTCCAATGGCGTTGATGTGATGCCTTCGGGTTCCAAGGGCAGGAAACCATTTATGAAATATACAACTCCATCTTTGGTCGGCACATCCACTTTAATGACTGGGAAGTTGTTGCAATAATACTGATTATTGTAGAATCTAAGAATAATTGGTTTTCCTCCTAACGATGTGCAAGTGTAACCGCTTTTCAACTGAGGACTGTAAACAGCTCCTTGACAAATGTTGTCCAGCATGCCATCTAGAACACACGGAAATAAAATTAAATTATTTAGCAGATAATCGCGTAGTATCTTTAAAAATATTCTGAACAATACCAATAAAAATAGTCCTACTTGTTACAGCTGTGTTGTTTTTAATCAAATCTTGAAGTATGCTGGGTATTTTCGATAAATACAAGGAATATGGGACGCACGCAGTATACAAAGATGTCTCAGGTAGATGACTCTCTAAATCAGTGACGTCAATTGGATATCCTGCTTGTTCAAATTGTTGTTGAACAACTGATGGAATTGTTTCATTTGGGGCAACTGGCAAAATTGAAACTGTTGTTGCTTCGTAAACGGTTGTTGTGGTTTCCGTTGTCTCTGGAACTTTCGATGTAATTTCGGGATATGATGTAGTTGCATATTCGGTTGTTTCAGCTGGGATGCTTTCTGTCGTTGCCTCGGAATATTGGGTGATTCTTTCAGTTGGTGCAGATGTTTCTGTTGATGAAATTGACCCTGTAGATACCTCACCAATTTGAGTTGACGTTATTTCCTCAGTGGTTGATGGATAAATGACTGATGGTTCGGTAACGTTAAGAACCTTTGGTTCTCGTGTCACAGTTCTTAACGTGGTGTATTCTGTAGCTCCAGTAATTGCAGGTGTTGCTTCTTCAGTCACTTCGCCAGTTGTAACTTCTGGAATAAGAGCTGTTGTTGAAACTTCCGCACTTAGAGTTGTTGGTGAAGCTTCCGGAGAAAGAGTTGTTGTTGAAACTTCAGGATAAAAAGTGGTCCCTTCAATTTCTGGTGGTGTAAAACCTTCATGCTCAAAAAAGAGCAAACCGTTGATGAAGTATACAATTCCATCAACTGTAGGAACTTCTGCTCCGATGATGGGGAATTTATTGCAGAAATATTGACCATTTTGATACGAGAGAACAAGAGGTGCTCCTCCTAGAGTTGTGCAAGTATATCCTTGTTTCAACTGTGAACTGTGAATTGTATCCCTGCAAATATGATTCAAAAGGGCATCTGAAAATATATCAAATAAATGACATTAATTAAATATCTGTTATGCAAAAACCATCATTCATATACATGTAGATAGTACAAGGGTTTCTTACTCGTGACAGCTGTATTGTTGTGAGTAAAATCCTGTAAAAATGTGGTTGGCAAACCAGACAAATAAGTCGAATATGGTACACATGCTGTGTAGAGGTAGGTGTCTGGCAGATTTGGCTTCAGACTCTCAACATCAATTGGGTGTCCAGCTTTTTCAAATTGCTGTTCTATTATTGATGGTATGGTCTCATTAGGTGCTGTGGTCACTGGTGTTTCCGTTGTGTATTCTGTTGGTAGCACTGTTTTTGTGGTGTATTCAACTGGCGTTGTTTCTGTAAAATATGGTACTTCGGTGGTAACTTCTGGCTGAACTGATGAAGTTTCTGGAGCAGTAGTGTATTTTTCGGTTCCTGTCGGTGTAAATGCTTCAGTTGTTATCTCCGTTGCTATCGTTCTCGTTGAAGCAATTGAGGTAGTGGAAATTTCGGTTGGCAGCTCAGTTGGTAAAGTAGTAATTAACTCTGCCTCAATGACAAAGAATCCATTAATAAAATAAACAATGCCATCAGTTGTTGGAATTCCTTCTCCTATAACTGGGATATTATTGCAATAACGTTGCCCGTTTTTGTAAGAAATAACTATAGGGGTTCCACCCAGAGATGTGCATGTTAATCCAGTTTTCTGATCAGGCTTGTAATTTTCTGCTCTGCAGATGTGATCGAGCATTACCTCTGTAAAATTATACAACATTTTAGTAATTGAAGAACGTACTCGTGATGAAATAATTTCAAGACATCATTGAGAAGGCAAAATAACTTACTTGTAAACGCTGTGGAATTCATCACTATATCATTCAAAAGTGTGCTAGGTAGTCCAGATAAATATGTTGAGAATGGAAGACAAGCTGCGTAGAGATATGTTTCAGGCAAGTTGGGTTTCAGATCTTTGACATCAACCGGATAGCCTGCATGTTCAAACTGCTCTTCAATCAAATTTGGAATACTTTCATTTGCAGTAGGAATTTCAAATGGTGTGGTGATGTATTCTGCTGTCGTGGTTCCGTATACAACTTCGGGTGTTGCAGTAGTTTTTTCAACTTCTATGGGTATTGTATGAGTTACTTCTGGTGTGACTGATGTCAGCTCTGTAACTTCAGTGTACTCCCTAGATGCTGATGTAATTTCAGGAGTGCTTTCAGTTTCTTGCGTAGTGGCATATCCCTCAGTCGTTATTTCTGGATGCTCAGTTGGAATTGTTTCCATTAAAGATGGTAGCCCTGTAACCGTGGTGCTTTCCAAGAGTCCATATGATGTCGTAACAGGTTCTTTTGTACTTATTTCCGGATATTCTGTTGAGATTGGAGTGCTAGTGATTTCGGGGTAAATTACTGATGATTCAGTGATGTTCAAACGTTCGGGCTCCTTTGTTGAAGCTGGCTGCGTTGTGTATTCGTAAGGTGTGGATTCTGTGGCAGTAGTGACTCCTTCCTTGGTCGTGGCCTCAAAATATTCAGTGGTAATTTCAGTTAGTGTAACTCCAGGAACAGTAGGTTGGAATGTTGTTGTAATTTCAGGTGCTGGAGAAGACACTGCTGGAGGCTCGTAGAATAATAATCCATTGATGAGATGAACCACACCATTTGAAGTGGAGATATCAAATTGGATGATTGGTATATTGTTGCAGTAATATTGGCCATATTTTGTTGTCAAAAATATTGGTTTACCACCGAGAGAAATGCAGGTGAAGCCGTTCTTGAATTGACTGCTGTATATTTCTCCAGGGCATATGTGATTTAACAGAACACCTGAAAATATTCAAGATCAAGAATTAATATTTGAATTGTAAGTTTTTAATTTGTATTGATTTCTAATCACAAAGGGAGAAATTTAAATCTTACTGGTTGTAGCTGTATTATTTGTGGTCAGGTCATGGAGCAATTGTCCAGGCAGAGTCGATATGTAGATGTTATATGGGATACATGCTGTATACCGAGTTGTATCTGGTAGTTGTTTTTCTACTTCTGTGACATCTATGGGGTATCCAGCTATCTCGAATTGATCTTTAATTATTTCTGGAATAGTTTCATTGGTCTGCTCAGGAGACATTAACGTTGTTATTTCAGTTGCTACAGTCGTTTCAAAAGTGGCAGCTGGAACTTCTGTTGACGCTTCTGGATATAATGTAATTGTGCTGATGGTGGAGGTCCCTTCGGTGTATTCGGTAGTTTCTGGAGAGATTTCAGTAGGTTCAGTTATATTAAGTTCTTTGGGCCCTCTTGTTACAGTTTTTAGAGTTGTGTATTCAGTAGCGGATGGTGTGGTTTCCGCTTCTGTTGCCGTACCTATACTGGTAGTAGCCTCTGGTACCTCAGTTATTCCTGTTGGTGTCGCTGAAGGATACGGTGACGATGTTTCAGTATAAGTTACAGTTGTTTCTATGGCTGGCGTGGTAATGCCTTCATGTTCCAAGAAAAATAGGCCATTGATAAAATAAATTACGCCATCACTTGCAGGAACATCAACTTGAATTACTGGATAATTGTTGCAGAAATATTGATTGTTGTGGAATGATAAAATAATGGGTTTTCCTAATAGTGACGTGCAAGTGTGGCTATTTTTCAGTTGACTGCTGTATGTTGCACCTTCGCAAATGTGGTTCAACAATACATCTGCAATTTAAAAAAAAATAAGAAATTGTGAAACATTTATTCAAATTGCCTATTATAATACTTGAACTTAGTAAAAGTGACAACATACTAGTAATGGCTGTGCTGTTTCTGGTTAAATCTTGAATGAATAGCTTAGGCAGTGTTGACAGATACGTGGAATATGGGATACACGCAGTGTATAGAGTTGTCGCAGGAAGGTGCTGTTGAATTTCAGTCACATCAATAGGATATCCAGCGTTTTCAAATTCCTGCTGGATTACTGATGGTATTGTCTGATTTGGTGCAATTGTGGTATATTCAGCACCTATTTTCTCTGTTGTCTTAGGCACTTCTGATGTTGCCGTAGAATATTCAGTTGAAGTGGCTTCCTCAGTCGTTACATATTGCGTGGTTTCAATGACAGGCTGTTCCGTTGTTAGCTCAGGGTATGCTGTAGCTTTAACAGTTGTCAATGGCGATTCTGATGTCAAAACAGTTACTTTAGTTACTTCTGGGTATTGCGACGACGTAGTTGCTTCTAAGTATTCCGACGAAGTAGTCGCTTCTGGATATTCCGACGAAGTGGTTGCTTCTGTGGTTACTTCATAAACTGTGGTTGGTTCAGTAACATTAAGAACTTTGGGTTCTCTTGTAACAGTCTTCAATGTTGTGTATTCTGGTACTTCAGTTGTTGTTGATAACTCTTCCCCAGTTGCTGTTGTTTCAGGAACAACCGAAGCAATTGTAGGAGTTAATCCTGTGGATACTTCCGTGAATTCCGTGGTTAATTCAGTTGGTGGTGATGTGATACCTTCTTGTTCAAAGAATAACAAACCATTGATGAAATGAATGACACCATCACTTGTTGGAATATCCACTTTGATTATTGGGAAGTTGTTGCAATAATAGTGATTATTTATGAAAGTAAAAATAATCGTCTTTCCTCCCAATGATGTGCAAGTATAACCATTTCTCATCTGAGTGCTGTATATGGCTCCTTCACAGATGTGATCAAGCAAAATATCTAGTAAGGTTAAAAGAAAAGTAAAATTCTTGTTATAAATTATGATAGTGTGCAGTTTAATTGCAAATTTAATTGAATAGTTGAATGCAAGTAATTGGATATTATTAAATGCACACTTACTTGTAACTGCTGTTTTGTTGCTGGTTTTCTCCTGTAGAAACAGGCTAGGCAATGTTAACAAATATATGGAGTATGGGACACAAGCCGTATATAACGTTGTATCAGGAAGATGTGGAAGGACATCGCTGACATAAATTGGATGGCCTGCTTTTTCAAATTGTTGTTGGAATACTGATGGTATGGTCTCGTTTGATTCAATTTCAGGAACTGAGGATGTGGTGTATTCAGTGGGTGTGGTTTTTGTAACTGTTATTTCTGTCAACTCTGTTGTGGACTCTGGATGTTTTGTGATGACTGTTACAGCAGGATATTCTGTTGTCACTTCCGGCGCAGCTGTATATTCAGTGGTTTCAATTGGTGCACCCTCGGATGTTATCACTGGATATTTAGCTGTTGGTGTGGTTTCTGTTGTTATTCCTGGCGAAGGAGCAGCCTCTGTAGTCACTTCTGGATATTCTGTCGTCACACTTGGTTCAGTAATATTTAAAACTTTTGGTTCTCTTGTCACAGTAACCGCTGGGTGTTCTGTGATGACTGTTATAGCCGGATATCCTGTTGTAACTTCTGGAGCAACTTTATATTCAGTGGTTTCAATTGGTGCACCCTCTGATGTTATCTCTGGATATTTAGTTGTTACTTCAGGCGCTGCTGTATATTCAGTAGTTTCAATTGGTGCACCCTCTGATGTAATCGCTGGATATTTGGTTGTTACTTCAGACGCAGCTTTATATTCAGTGGTTTCAATTGGTGCACCCTCTGATGTTATTTCTGGATATTTAGCTGTTGACGTGGTTTCTGTTGGTATTTCTGATGAAGGAACAGCTTCTGTGGTCACCTCTGGATATTCTGTCGTTACACTTGGTTCAGTAATATTTAAAACTTTTGGTTCTCTTGTCACCGTTTTCAGTGTAGTGTATTCCGTAACTTCAGGAGTTGTTGTCACAGCTTCCGTGGTTGTGCCTTCCGAAATTATTCCTGTTGGTGATACCGATGTTGGGGATTCTGTGTATTCACTGGTGATTTCATGGGATGACACTGTAGTACCTTCTGGTTCCAAGAATAGAAAGCCGTTTATAAAATGGACAACGCCATCTGTAGTTTGAAAGTCCGTCCTGACGACGAGGAATTTGTTGCAATAATATTGATTGTTTCGAAATTCGAAAACAATAGGTTTTCCGCCCAATGATGTGCACGTATAACCGTTTTTCAGTTGATAGCTGTATGTGGCGCCTTCACATATGAGATCTAGTAATGCATCTAATAAAGCGAAAATAATAATTTATCATAAATGTTTAAACTCAATATCTATATTTTAGGGAAATTCTCTATTTAATACAAATCTTACTTGTTGTTGCTGTATTGTTTCTAGTTATGTCCTGAAGGGCCAAACTTGGCAATGTTGATAAGAAAAGAGAGTATGGGATGCATGCCGTATACAAAGAAGTTTCTGGAAGGTGAATATCCTCGACGTTTATTGGGTATCCAACCTGTTCAAATTGTTCCTTTATAACTGATGGAATGGTTAAATTTGTTAAGGCTTTCGGGGTGGTTGCTGTAGTGTTCTCAGGAGAAACAGATGTAATAGCAGGGAGTTCTGATGTTGTTGCGATTTCCGCTGTGATCCCTTCTGACGTTATTTCTGGAAATTGTGGAGTGTATCCAGTTACTTCAGAAGTCGTAGAAACAACTTCTTCGAAGGGGGTAGTTTCGGAAAGGCTAACTCCTGGATATTCTGTCGAGGGTTTTTTCTCTGTAACACTGTATGGTGATGTCACCTCAGCAGGATATGCCGTTGTTACTTCTGTATATTCTGTTACTGTTGGAGTCTCAAATGTTGATGGGATGGCCATTGTCTCGGTCGAGGGATATTCCGTAGTTCCTGGATAAATTTCTGTTATATTCAGTTCTTTAGGCTCCCTTGTGGCAGTATATTGTGTAGTTGGCAATGTTTCTGCATGTAAAGTGACTTCTGAGATTGAAGTTGTAACTTCTTCTCGAAGAGTAGTTTCAGTTGGTTCAGTGGTTGTATATGCTTGAGTTGTTTCAGTTGCTGGAGGTGTAACAACTTCTGGTGCGAAGTAAAGTATGCCATTGATGAGATGGATTACACCATCAGCAGCCGGAATATCTACTCTGATAATTGGAAATCCATTGCAATAATATTGGTCGTTGACAAATGTCACGATGATTGGTTTACCACCCAGTGATGTGCAAGTGAATCCATTATTAAATTCTGTGCTGTAAGTTGCGTCTTGGCAAATGTGATTTAACATGGTATCTGCAAAGTAACAATATCGAATATTAATATATTGTCTTACACCATGCATATGCTGTTGAATATAAATAATAGTTAAGCAAAATTTCTAAACATGTTATGTTATTATACTTATACAGAATTTGTCATGTTTTCGTATTTTGTTTAAACATTTTAGCAATAACTTACCAGTTAATGCAGTCTTGTTATTGATCAAGTCTTGCAAGAGTGGGCTTGGCAAACCAGACACGTAAACGGAATATGGAATAAACGCTGTGTATAATTTGTTATCAGGCAACTTTTGCTGTAAATCAGTAACGTCGATGGGATAGCCAGCATTTGTGAATTCTTCTTTCACAGTTTCTGGAATTGTCTTGTTTGATGACACAATTTCATGTAATGTTGTCGTTTCAATTGGAACCACTGAAATCTCTCTAGTACTGGCAGTAACTGTTGTATATTCAACTACTTCAGTTATTCCTGTTGTTACTCCTGGAATTCCTGTCACTTCTGATATACCTGTTGTCACTTCTGGAATTCCTGGTGTCACTTCTGGAATAACTGGTGTCACTTCTGAAATTCCGGTGGTCACTTCGGGAGTTCCTGTGGACAATTCTGGGATTCCTGTTGTCACTTCTGAAATTCTTGTCACTTCTGGAATGCCTGTGGTTACTTCTGGAATGCCTGTGGTTACTTCTGGAATGCCTGTTGTAACTTCTGGAATACCTGTTGTCACTTCTGGAATTCTTGTCACTTCGGTAGCGCCTGTTGTTACTTCTGAAATACTTGTCGTTATTTCTGGAATTTGTGTTATTCCTGTGGTGAATTCAGGTAATAATGTGCTCTCTTCAGTTGCTTCCGTGATATTCAATTCCTTGGGTTCTCTTGGTACTGTTGTATATTCAGTAGCCTCAGTCACTTGAGCAATAGCTGGAACAGTGACATTCATTGTCACTGTGTATCCTTCAATTTCTGTTGTGGTTGGGATTTCACTCGTTATAACTTCCTCTGTTGATGTAACTGTGGGTTGTACGGTTGGTGTTGTAATCTTTGTAATTTCTGTATATTGGGGTGTTGTTATTGCTGTGATAGTGGTAGGTTCATGAACAGGAGTTGTGGTAGTAATCGGGAAGATTAATAGTCCATTGATGAAATGAACAACGCCATCCAGGGCTGGTACATCCATGCGAATTATAGGGAATCCATTGCAGTAGTATTTTCCATTCTGTAAAGTCACTGTTATCACATTTCCTCCAAGTGATACACAAGTGAAGCCATTTTCGAATTCTGGACTGTATTTTGCTCCAGGACAAATATGGTTTGCAAAAATATCTGCAAGGAAATTTATCATATGCTGTCAATAACACAATTTATAAATAATGGTATTTTACACAATTGCAATTTAGCGTACCTCCAATGGCCGTTGTATTCTTGGTTAAGTCTTGCAAGAATTCAATTGGCAAACCTGAAAGATAAACTGAATATGGAATGAATGCAGTATATAACGTTGTCTCAGGAAGTTTTGGTTTCAGCTCAGTGACTTCTATAGGATAACCAGCTTCTTGGAATTGTTGTTGTATTATTGAAGGGATGGTGTCATTTGGCGCAGCAGCAGCGTGAGGTGTTGTTTCAGAAGTTTCCGTTACTAAAACTGTAGTATGTTCTGGTTGAGAAGTGGTTTCTGATATTACACTTGTTGCTTCTGGCACTGCAGTTGTTACTGTTTCTTCATGGAATGGAGTACTCTCTGGCAACGTTGTGCCCTCGGTTTCTTCAGGCTTTCCAGAAGTAGCTGTTGCTTCAGTTATGCTGGGCGTGCTAGTTGCCTCTTCGGTCACATATGGAATTTCGGTGGTAATTTCAGTAGATGTGGCATGTTCTGTAACAGCAGTTGGCGAGGTTACTTCTATGGCCCCAGTTGATGTTTCCAATGTTGTTTCAGTGATTCCTCTTGGAGCAGCTGTAGTTGGACGTTTGGGAGGAGGTCGTGTTGGTGGTAACATCGGAATCTGAAAAATATCATTAATTCATTTAAAATTTATTTCCATGATTAGATTTGATGGGTCACTATTTACTGGAATTGATAATGATCGAAAGCATTCTTACTGGGCCGATAATGTCTGGAACTCCTGGCACATCCAGGTAAAGAGGCTTGTTAAGCACGTGAATAATTCCATCCGTACTAATTATGTCAAACAAACTTATTGGAACTCCATTTACATAGTATATATTGTCTGGAATTGAGAAAACATATTTGTAATATTTGTATAAAAATTTTATTTAAAAAAAAATTCGTAAATATTATTTCCTTTTACCTTTTACTGTGAAATTTAATGTCTTTCCACTAAGAGATGTGCAAGAGGTACCATCTCTAATTCCAACTTTAAATGTTCTTCCAGAACATACGTGGTCCCGAACAAGATCTATGGCATAAAAGATACATGTACTGTAAGTGCTATTTAAAGACCAAAAAGTATTTTAACCATTCTTTAAAAAATTTAAAATTAATGTACCTTTCATTAAGCTGGAATTAGAAAGGATTGTATCCCTCATAGGTTGTGGAACACGAGCCCAATACTCCTCAGATGGAATGAAAGCAGTGACTCCTTTATCTAACATGAAATTAAATAAATAAAAATGTTAAGAATTGTTTATTGATGTAAAAATAAATTTTATCTGTTCTTAAATTTGATGAACTTGGGAAATAATTTATATTCTGATCGCTTTTACCTTTGAGATTGGGTCGATTATCAGTTGTATTGATGGCAGATGAAAAAGTAGGGTACGTGGTATCCACAACTTCGAGCAGGGTTTTTCGAGGAATTGGGTAGAGTAGATGATCAATAATGTGCACCAGTCCATTTTCTACCTTAATGTCTGGTTTCACGATTTTTGATCCTAGCACAGTTTTAACTTGACCATCATCATAAACATTGAAGGTCAAGTTATTGCCTTGTATTGAAGGAATTTGCAAATTATCAGTAATGTTGTCATATGGTAAAATGCGATTAATTGCTTGATAAAGCAGCATCTGTTGAAGTGCTTGAGAATCAGCTTTCAAATTCTTTAATTCTTCTGGGGTCAGGCTCTCAAACGCCTCATTTGTCGGTGCAAACAAAGTAAAGAGTCCTGATAAAACATTAAAAAAGAGCAGCATTAGATGTCTATGCGTAAAGCTATAATCTTAACTATATTTTTCCAAAAAAAATAATGATTTACCATATAAATTTAGAATTTTGGGAGCAAAAATAGATTCCAGAAGTTCTGCCAATGTCGTCAGACCTTGCTTACGCAGGCTAGGTATTAGTGGCAGAATGCTTGGGGCAGTTGTTGGATAGGCGACGGTAGTTACATTCTCCGAAGGCGTAGTTCCTGTTACTTCTTCGGTTGTAGTTTCAGTCACACCTGGAACACTGGTGATTGGCACTTCTGTTGTGACTTCTACTCCGAGAGTTGAAACATGTTCAGATGTTACTTCTGTTATTAATGGCTCTATTGTTGACTTCTCAGTGGTCTCTTCAGTGGTTCCAATTTCAGTAGATAATGGTTCAGATGTAATTTCGGTGACAAGTGCAGTTGGAGTAGTGGCAGCTATCTCAACAGTTGCAGGCAATGTTGATATCTGAAAACATTTATCCAAGTGATATTTATAAATAACTTTTCTAAATTCATTGCGATAAACGGTCCAATATATTTTTTGATGCATACCGCTCCTATTTCAGGCTCTTCCAAAGGCAAAACTGTATCAATTACATGAATCACACCATTGATTGCTACAATGTCTGGATTAATTATGTGTGAATTGTTCACTTTGATCAAATCTAACAAATGGTAAATGTTCAATTAGTCATTGCTTGAATTTTTTGTAGACTTAAATCTTTGAAATCATTCTTACCGTTTTCGCGCGTGATAGTTAAAACTTTCCCATTAGATGTGGTGAATTTTGATCCATCAATCATAACTGGTGTAAAAACAGCTCCACGAATTATGTGACTTAAAATAAAATCTAAAAAATATAATTGAATTAAGTATTAATTATGCATTCTATCTATTAATATACGAGCACATTATTTCAATTGTTATAATTTTCAAGTCCCGGATTCTACATTAACTTTACCTTTCAAAGCATTTGCATCTGTTTCTAACTTCTTGCGAAATCCTTCTGGCAATTTATTCCAGGCTGCTTCAGTTGGCACAAATACGGTAATTGGACTTGGTCCTGCAACAAACAATCAAAATCAGAAATGCAACATGCAAAGAGCCAACAAACCTTTCTTTAAGTTTCTTGGTTTTGTAATAACCTGTGAGAAGGGGATCCAGGTTGACTTTATTGATATTATTGGTTGTAGTTTCTTCTTTGAGAATTTTACTGATCGTTGTATACAGGTCCACTTCCGGTGGAGAGATGAGTACCATATCGATAAGGTACACAATTGTGCCATTATAACTGTGCTGAGTGGGTGAAATTGTGGCATTGTTGATGAAGGCTGTTGGTTTCTGAAAGGTTGAAATTCATTATATAGTTTCTTTGGAATATTTTACAATAACTTCCAGCTGAAGCATATAAAACAATGGCAGAAATAACTACGTATGATATATATTTGGTATGTAATAATCATTTGGAATTTTAAGATTGCTTCAGATCCATAGACTTTTATTTAAAAATAATAGTGGCGTGCAGCGCAAGCTGTATAACGCATTCTATTGTCAGTTTACTTACCCCATGGATGACATAAACTGTAATGAAAACTGGTGCACCCTCCAGAGTAACTGCCTGTAATGCTCGAGGTAATTCGTCTCCTGTAATTGGTGATGGAACAACATGATATTTTAGCACCCTCCGCAGATATTCCTTATCTTCAAATAGTTTATCCAAAGTGGGGACATCTAGCTTGTTGAAAGCAGCATCCGTTGGGGCAAAAATTGTTAGAGGGCCTTCTCTTGGCAGAGTTTCATCAAGCCCTGTCATGTTAAGCATATTTGGATAGGTGGTCAGGTTGAGCTGACGAAGTACATCTACCAAAGTGGTGGCCGTTGGGGTTGAAGTATTAAATGCGACCATTGGTCTTGGCGTCATCATATCAGAAACATTGTCAGGCAAATAAACGACAGGTTTGTCTACAGTCGCTGGCCCAGGGAATTCTCGTGGTTGGCCTATAGTTGTTTCTTCTCCAGGAATGAAGTAACCCGTGTCGATGGGCCCGAAAGTAGGAGAGTATGCAGCTTCCGTTGTGACAACTGGTACACCTTCTGATACAGCGGATGTAACATTGACTGGGGCCAGCGTTGTCTCTTCTGTTATAGCCGTAACGGCTGTAGATGTTTCCGCCACTACTGTTGATATTTCCTCTGAAGTTGTCTCCTTGGTAGTAATGGTCGTTCCTTCTGATGAAGAAATTATGCCTTCTTCAGTTGTTGCCTCTTCTTTCTCAGACGTGACTTCCGGCACTGATGGTACTGTTGATGTTTTTGGAAGACCCATTGTTGTGGATAGAATTTCTTCAATTGTAGAAATTTCAAGTTCAGTGGTTGTCAAAATTTCCATTTCAGTAGTAGTTAGTAATTCCTCAGGAATGAGATCCTTTGCTGATATTATCTTGTCAATAAGATGGATAATGCCATTTTTGGCAGTGATGTTCCAGTACAAGATGTCAGTGTCATCCACTTTTGCACATCCATCTGTAAACCATTCAAGCCATTTAATACACTTGGAATATGTTTCAAATAAAACCTATATTTTGAAAATTGGTGCCAGGCGAAATGGTCACCTACCGGTGCTAGGTGATATGGTCAGTATAGTTCCTTGAAGGCTTTTCACCGTGGGAAGTGTCTTGAGTTTTTCACAATATAATTTAGTAGGTATTATGTGATTTAACAAAATTTCTAAAAGAATGGAAAATGCATTTATTAGCCTTACACTAATATGTTGAAAGTCTTTTTTAAAAAATCCTATAGTTACTACATCCTTGTTGCTTACTTTCAACTATGGGGCGATTAGTTTTTATCAACTCAGAAATTGGACGTTTTAGCTGATCAAATGCAGAATTGACTGGCACAAGTATTGTAAACGGTCCATCTATTGAATAAATTATTGAATATTTAGTTTTATGTCGAATTAATGCTTAAGTTTGTGTTTTTATGAATGCTGCCTTTGTAAGTGAAAAATCATCACCTTCTTCTAATTTTGGAAGAAGACCAGTGATATTAAAAGCATCCAAAAGCTCTTTAGCATTGGGCAGTTTCTTTAGAGTTGTAATAATTGTGTCTTTGGGAGGTTCCTCAACTGTTGGAACTATTGGCGCCTCTGGTTTTCCAAAAAGATCCAAGACTTTTTGCCATATGTCCTTCCAGAAGGTTCTTTGAGGAGGTTCAGCAGGAGCATACTCAATAGGCATAACTTTGTTGATAATATGACAGACTCCATTGGTTGCACCCAAATCCGACTTTGCAACAGTGGCTCCATTGGGTAATAATGAAAATCCGCCTATTAATTAGATTAAAAATTGTGACATTTTAATTGCATTCATCATAATTTCAAATCATATTTATTACAATATGTAATTGGCATTGCATGTATATTCCAACATACCTGATTCATTAGGCTGGTATTGTAGGTAAATGGTGTGTCCTCCAGCCGTTGGAATAACTTGCCCAGGAGCCCATGATGCAGTGTAGACAATACCAGGAACAATGTGATTCAGTAAAATTTCTACATTTAATAAGAAAAATAATGATTTTAATAGTAGACTTGATAATGAAAATATCATGAACTGATAATTTTTCTGCAGAATTTTATTGATAATGCATGTAGACTAGAATTTATGGAAAAGTTATTTAGTTACCTCTTAATCTTTTGTCACCTTCAGGTGTTGACGGAATAGTTTTTGTCAATGTTGCCAAGGCATCATTGGTTGGTGCAAACACAGTGTATGGCTCTCCGCCTACAATGAATCAAGGAATTAAAAAAATGAGATCATTAGCTTTTTTTAAAGTAGTAAATTCGTACTACATGTATATTTACAGTAAGCTCATATAATTCTGGGATAGAAGGATGTGTAAAGGCATTAGAATCCGTTGGTTTTTCAATACATCCGAACATGGCACAGAACCATCATGAATAACCATAATTGTCTGGGATTCAGGTTGGCTGCCTAATTTAGGTTAGGCGATTATAGGCTTTCCAAAAAATTAAGTGGATATTCCTCCAAATTTTATTATACGTGGATTTTAAAAGAGAAAGCGCCAAATAGAAATTATTCGACTTACTGTATGTTGCAAAATTAATAAAATTAGAAAAATTAATTTTGCATAATTTTCAGCCATCAAAACATGATTTTTCGGACAACCTCAAATTGGATGAAATTCAACGACATTAATTTGTCTTACATGTTCCCGTTTTACAGATATTTTTTGCATTAATTAAACTATTTAGTCGATTTGAATATTTTTATCTATTAACCTCCAAGGAATTTGTTTTTATATCCGGGGTCTTCTGATTGATTATCAGATTGGTATAGTACACAATAACGGCGACTGGGTGGCGCCATGGTCGCCTTAGGGCGAGGATAGCCACCTTATGATGTAAGATGCCGAAATGAGCATTATGATCATGTTCAGCATTATCATCACTCTGTCTGAAGCTAAGTCAAAAAGCTTTAATCGAGGTATTATGAGACCTTGGCCTGTTTTCGAAGCCGTGCATTCCCCATATCAAGATATACTTTCTTGTGCAGGTCCTGCCTCTGGATTTAGCCTTAGCTGTTTTTACAGCAATTTATTTTTCCCTTTTATTAAATGTATTTTTCGTATATACAGCACATAAGCGTTTATTGAATTTGCTGTTTGACCTTTAAAAACGAAGCGTGTAAGATAATGTGAGGTATGGCCGTGAATAGGGTTACAACGAAGTAGGATGTAACTGATAATTATCTCTGCGATATGTGTATTGATTTAACATATTTATTGCTTTATTTTCGTCATGAAGTCTACTTGAATATAATTCTTAGTATAGTTTTGATGTGTTATACGCTATAGGCTATTTCAATTAGCTAAGAAAAATCCTCATACATTTGCAACTTCCGGAATGATAAAGCTGCAACTTTGTATTGCACAATTTTAATATTCATTTCTAACTTCCATCGCATTCTCGTGCAGAAAAATGTACAAGCTGCTTATTAATTTTATGTTAATGTACATGTACGTGCACTGATTATAAGTGTAGTTGCAGTAAAGTTATTACTTTTGCTATCACAACATCGATCTCAATGCACGTGTAATTCATAGGCAACAAGTAATTTTGACTTTAGCTTCCTCGAAATATTAAAAAGCAAATAGTTCTGGATTTTAAGTTAGCTCAAAACATCCTATTATATACGTTTGCAAAGTATCAGGAACAACTGTAGAAAAAGCTGTTTTTGAAGAAAAACATCTTAATTGAATTTTTTTCTAAAGTGCTTACTTTCTCAAACTGATTTCGGCTCTAGGCGTGACAGCCGTGCAACAACAAGTACTCACGAAACCTAGTTGGGGATATGTTGCGGAAAGATAAGGTGACTTAGTTACTCTTGAGATCTTTTCATGATATAGTGCCGGCAATACACGGGGAAAGTTATACCTGGTAACTTGTCAATTTTAGACGTGTCCAAAAAGTCAAACGCATACTTCTGAGCATTTTACTAACCATGGCTTTTAAAAAGGAAAATTTAAAATGAAAGTAATTGGACTTCATTTATGTTTTTTATAATTGATAAATTAAAACATTTCCTTTATCGTTATTCACATTCTAAAAAACAGAACTTTTTGAACATGCCGTATTTCCAGATATAATTTGCCTCATGTGTGACCGCCTTAAGAATTTTATAAATTCAGTCTATGAACCATTGCATCTTGATTTTTGTATTTAATGAAAATAAATGCAAAATAACAGAAATATTGCCATGAATCCCTACTTTAATCTGTATTTAACATTTTTGTGATGTAATAATAGTTGAAACAAACTAATTGTGCTTTAATTTTAAGATTATTTAAACACACAAGTAGAGGGAGAATAATTTTTGGAGTATATGTTGGAAATTTACCATTGCTGGCATGTTCACTGAAAAAATATTGACTTATGTTTTACAGTCTTATTGCATCATTGCTTTGATCAGTTTACGTGCTATGGGGATGAAAGTTTACGTCCTGTTCTTTAATGATTGGAGTATTTATTCGCTTGTCAGGGGCTATTAGTTTTCGTTTCGACTCACTCTCTGAGTCATCCATTAGTAAAAATCGTGTTTGCCATGTTGAAGACGCCAAAGATTACCAAAGGTCAGGTAAAAGGCAAAATCAGAAGAGAAAAAACGTTATAGTCGTAATTGTAAATTGTTAAAAGTTAGTCATTCAATTAGGTCTTCATTAGAAAAGGTGATAAAGCAGTTCCGGATCTAAGATAATTAGCAGTTAGGCTTCTCGAACCTGGATCACTTATTTAACGACATGGGTTTTTTTCTTCTTAACTCTGAAGGTTTTTTTTTTCTGATGAATTTCCAATTTTGGTAAACATTTATTCGGTACATTGTTTTTGGTAGCTTATACATGTAAAGAGGTACGATTTTCACTTAAATTAACTGTCATTTTCAGAATTGCTGTTAATGTTTACATAATTTGGTCAATTTTCAGTAGGCTATTAATGTTTAGATCTACCTCGCTTTATGCAACTGCACTTATTTTCCCCAAAACACATCCTTTCAAGTTTAAAAGCCACAATTTTTTTTATGTGAAAAATTTGTTCTTGGACATTGGATGTTCTTTCCGATGTCTCACTATTGATGCCTTAAATTAGCTGAAATTAAAATACAGTTATGATCACGTAGCCCGAAATATAGGTCGTCCAGTTACGCTGGAGGCACGACAAGTTAGTACCCAAAGTGTGCTCCACCCCTAAGTTCTCAACCGTGACTGACGCTACATTTGTAACGTATACTTATTAACCTTATATATTGTACGCTCTTCTTATCTATACAATGCTTCAATTACATAAATGCATTGTATTTACTTAGTATGTTTTCATTCGGACACGTCTCTTCCAGTTGAAAAGGTTGCTTTTCGACGATGAATTGCTGGGAAACGTGACAAATTTATTTTGGGGTTTGTTCTTGGGTGGAAGGGGGCGGGGAAGGTGGAGAAAAGCAGTTTCACGGCATGGATGATCGTACCATTAGCCCAAATGCTCGGGAAATCACTCGAACAATTACCTACGTGCCATTTTCAAGTTTTAATAAGTGGCGCATTTTTTGCTTTAAAATTAGGATGGAATTTCATCTTTATATATGAAAACTATTTTACGCGATATTTTCGAGAAAATGCCAAAATGTTTTATAGAGGAAGGATATTCAGTGTTTCAGTAACTGATTAATTTAGTATATAGATAGGTAACCCATTAATTTAGTATCGATAAAAATGCCGAAGTAATTTTTTTAAATACACGTTATATGAATATTTATTACAGTGGGCGTTTTCGAATGTAATTTATGGTATCTTTTGAAACACTCCTAAAGAGCGACATGATTAAAAGTTTAATTATTAATAACATGTGCAGTATATCTTAAATATTTTATTGAAATACACCATGCATCAGGCGCCTATTTTTATCAGGCCAAATTCCCGTGCTGTGGAATTGTTGAAATGTATTTTGAAACTACTGTATTTTTTTCTATTCTTTATCCTAATGTCATCACATAGTTAGAAACAATTGTGCATACCAAATTTAAGATTTTCGATTCGTCTTAGTCAATGGCTTTGTCCATCTGCTAATAGGGTCGCAATGACGTTGTATTTGAATTTGCAATAATGATAAAATAGTCATCAAAGAATCTTTCGGATGCAATGAAAGATAGAAAAGAGTAACTATAATCTTGCATTGCAATCACAAACTATTTCTCAAGGACTGCAATAATCGTGAAATATAGTGTGACCTATGCGTCCCGAAACAATTTACGTCATAACCGCTGTATAAAGTATAATGAAATACCAATACATGTACAGCAATTCTAATTCTATTCGCAATGTGATTACAAGAGAACATCATCGTCATGCATCCTTCTTTGTCGTTGTTAACAAAAGCAAACGGCATTCCTTAAGAATGAAATATGCGTTGATTTCCCGACAACAAGTGCGTGTTGGCAATTTTTCAAAAGGAAGATTCAGAAGTAGTCGGAACTAATTGTTATTTAGACATATACATGTATTTAATGAGAAAGTGGATGTCTATATCTTGGTGGTTTGTCTAATCAGGGAGGCATGCGGTACTAGCTCATTTGGGTCGTGATGAAGCATTCTTTTTTGACCATCACCTTGATTACCTTCCACGTGCCTAATAGGCACTATACATCAGATATTCTCGTCAGATTTAGTGGCTCGTAAATTAAACTTGATGTGCATGATTTCTCACGTTTGAAACGTTGGGAATAACCAAGTGTTCAGACAACGTAATAATTTTATAATAAAATGTAGGGGTGTTAAGTGTTGCGTTTATTATTAAATTGGACATAACTGCGTAATTGTATACTATAGTTTTCTAGAAACTTACCGGTAAGGAAGTCCGTCAAGTTGACTTTCTTGCATAATTCTAGGAACTGATTGACGTTGGGCGTCTTCTTAATAAGGTCACTTAACGTTCCATTTGGCACGGGGTAAAGAAATCTATCGATTATGTGGATGACACCGTTGTGTCCAATAATATCTGATAAAATGACTTTGGCTCCTTCAACATTTAACTGGAAATGTAAAAAAAAAGATTAGCATTGAATATGATTTCTTAATTGTCAATGATTTGTCAGAAAGATGTTCTACCATCTTGGGTTTTTTTTATTGTTATTTACGTAAAAAATTTAGAAACATGACATTCTATTCAGTTTTACTTTGACAATTTAAGTGTTGCTTCAAAATTTTGACATTATTAAAATGAAGACCTTTGAGTCGTATGGAATTTTTTTTTCCGAACAATTCTAAACAAAACAGTTAGAATTTATACAATCGGTGAAATGTGGAAAAGAGTACTGTGTATTTTCATTTTTTAAAAAATAAATTTCTTGAATGTAGGCCTATATCTTATTTTTTGGATACTAATATCATTCTTTTAAGTAACGTCTATGTCCTGATCATCGCTGTAAAGGTACCACTACACTTTCAAACTTGGATGATTTCTATTTAGGTTAAAATCCTGATTAATTTTTATTGAAACAAATTTAATTCAGTTAACGATCGTTACCTCTGATAGATGAGAAATATACGTTTTAATAAAAGAATGACCCCTCTTGGGTTTTGCAAGAAATGACGCAACGCTATCGAGTTTAAATTTCACACTAAACCATCATTGTATAAAAGTTTATATATATATTTTATTTCAGGTATTTCACCATTAACGCGCAATATCTTAACTGTTTTATAACATCATAGAGGCCATCCACCAACGTAGCCTATTTGCATTTTTATTTCAGTTACATTACGAGTTCATTTAAAAAGTTTCTCATGTTTTTTGAGGCGTTAGTATGTCGTCATGACATTTCAAGAATAAAAATAGAACAGATTTTGATGGTGGGGAACTTACTGTAGTATTTCCATAAGTATCTGTGCGTAATGGTTTCCCCTCCACCGTGGTAATGCTAACATTTGTGCTGAGGTCACCAGAGGTGAAAGTCCCAGGTGCAATGTGATATAACAAGGTTTGACGTAACCGTTCAGGATCAGCAATTAAAGCTTGAATATCTCTTGGTGGTAAAGATGCAAGGGCTTCGTCAGTTGGCATGAACAAGGTGACTGGATCTGAAATCGAAATTGAAAATGTTATTTAAACGGAACGCAGGTGTTCATTGTTGATGATTTGCACGATATTAACCAGGTGGATGGCAAATATCGCATGTTGGAATTTTATTTAAAAAACATTCCTGTTTTTTTTTGGATCCGCATTACCGAGTAAATTCTCAAAAGCTTTGCGGGAGGACAATGAACAATGCATCCGTGGACGCTGCGAAATTTGTTTTGGTCCACTTTTTATTTATTGCAGTTTTATTCAAAAGCAGGATTACAATGACACTGCCATTTAAATCTTTTTTACTAGATGTATAATGGTCGTAGCGGTTTTTTAATATTTGTATAACATTGTAAGAGTTAAAAAAAATCTTCTTCCATTACGTTAGAAAGTTTCGAAATTGGACAGTGCATATCCCGGTGCATCCTACATAGGCCTACTGCAGCAACAGTCGATCCTGTACCCTACACAGTTGCTACCATAAAATTTCGAAAACAACTTTATTTTAATAGGGAAATTTATGTTTCTTGGCATTAATGTTGCATCACAGAATTGTAATTTAATAATTCGAGTTTTAATTTTGGAGTATTAATCTTACAAAATGATACTGGCGCTGTATATGGCGAAGATTTGCAAGAGTTGCGTGTATTATACCGATGCTATATTAGCAAATTTAATTTTAATAGAATAATGCAATGTCTGTTCAAAAAAAGGGGGGCTTAGGTCAAGTTGACGCAACTACCTAAATAACCTTACGCCGATAAACAATTCTGCCTAAATGTAGGCCTCTGCTGTTGCTCATCATCGTTTCATAATCCGATGTGTAGTAGATGCATGCATGATGCATGAAAGTATGTTACCCTAAGGGATTTCTTGCCTCTCGATTCATATCTTTATTTATGCAAGAAACTGAGCTAACATGCAGAATGAGATTTACAAATTGTGTTTTACCTCTTCCTTTCAGAGACGGCCTGCAGTCAGCCAATTGCAAAAGGGTGAGAAAGGTGGTGCCACTGAGGCCAGGGAGTACTTGATAGATGCTATCATTCTGGACTCCAATACTGCTTGGTTGACCCGCGCCCCAAATGGAGGCTGGTGAGCGATAAACGTAACGTGTGAGGCCAGTGCCATTGCCAGAACTTGGCCCTCTGCCGATGCTGAATTGCCGAGCCTTCACCGTGTAATTTCCGGGCAGGAGATGAGCCTTGCGAAGGTAAGATATGCTTGGACGGTCAAATACAAAGCTTCCCACATCTCCAAGGTTGGGACTGATCGGACCGACGACACTTCCATTCAGAGTCCTTGCAAGAGGGATCACATCAGACGTGGTGCAGCAAAGAGGACCGGCAATGACGTACAGGTAGCTTCCCGAGGGTAGCTTCATTTCAGACTTCGTCACCTTGATGCCGTTGATGAACATGACACCTGTGGACAAAAAATAATTGATTTTAATAAAGTTTTGGTAATCTAAGGATCGATATATACAATCTGCGTAGATGTCTAATGTGTATGTGATGCACAATGTACTGTTAACATTAATACACATCAGAGAGTACCGTTTAGAACATGCTGTGGACATTGGAATTAAACTTCTTGTAGAAAACATGAGTAGTTGAGAAAATGTCTCCGTTGACAATGTTGCAGCTGTTTGTATGATCGACAAATTTGAAAACATGCAAGAAACCTCAAAATATGCACGCATAATTCCAGTTAAAGTGCGAAATGTACATTATGTAATTAGATCGGAGAATTTAGAAAAATGACGAAAGGTTAATTTTATATTATGTTTCTGGCGCGAACAAAGTAAACCATTCAAAAGGCCTCTTTGTTGGTCACATTAAAAAGCAATAAATTGCGTATTAGCTAAAGTGGACTGTCGCATATATAATAGAATAAAAGCATTTATTTGAATTTTTTATGACACAACAAACCCGTTTTGCTGTTGGAATATAACGATTATTCCAGTTTTTTTTTGTGAAATGTTGAATCTCTTGTGGGAAAAGTTTATGCGAGACGATAATTGCATCGCTCGTTATATCGCATATTACCGGAATTGTAATAATTTATGGGTTTTACTCGCCGATCTCAATTGTAGCCAGGGTAATTTGCTTTTTAATTTTTTCCTTGTACAATGCATGATTATGTGGCGACTGGCGAGTCAGGTAGTGTGCATGCCTTACACTGATGTAGGTGCATAACATCTTCAGGAAAAATCATATTTCTCACAGCAGGTGAGCTAATAATGATATTCAGGAAATCCTTCAGCGGCAGAGGCTGGGATAAACAGCAGTATGTTCAAAGGGATTATTATAAATGTATTTTGAGGTTATAAACATAAACAGCTGTCAAGTGTCATTGTGTAAAGGTAAATACATGGGCTAGCAAGCATACTGTTAATGTCAATGACAGGTGCTTTTTTTATGCCTGGCGGCCATTTCGTATTAATTTGCTAAGGACTTTACTCAGAGTACACGCACTTGGCTGCTAGACAGATCATCATGTTTATTCTGAGGCAACTCTTGTGTACGGAAATAAGTGAACATGTATTTGGCCTGATGATCAAAGAGGGCTTGAAACCATTAAACGATGAGCGAAAGTAATTTCTGGAAAAATTGAAGTTGCTTTCATCACCGGCACATATTAGTTGGACTAATTACGATATTAACCTCAAAAGAGAAAGCAGCGTGTCAGGTGTTATCACCTTTAATTAACCATCTTGAAATTTCTTGATTTGAGAGGCCATTGCCTAATATCATAGTTATTAGCAGGTGTTGGGGGTAAAAATAGGTTTTAAGCTCCACGACGTAAAGATGAGTAATTTCTTGGTCCGATTATTATAATTAGTCATGGTTTTCACAAATGATTATCTTTTTTTTATGCCGAGTCCATCCGCTAAACATTCAAGATCTGAATTCTGCGAGGATGCTCCTTTTTTTGGCCAACAAGCTTTATCTTAACTGCATGAATTCTGTTGTTGTTGTGTATCTCAAGTTTAATGCAAGGGAAACAAGGGCTGAAAAGAATGCACCCCGTTGACTTTCTTTTTTGGCCATTTCGTTGAATAATGAACAGAATGTGAGCAAATACCTTCGTGTTTTTTTTTTCTGAAAAAACACAATAGGGTCTAGAAAGGGATTTACTACGTACACCAATTTTATGCCCACCGTACAGGATGCACGGTGCGCAGCCGATTGCCTTCTAAAGATGATTGGTCGAAAAGAACTTAAGGTTAATTTCTGTTCCTGACCATGGCCTTGGAAGGTCTAAAGCTAGCAAAAAGTATTACCTTGACTGGTGGAACTTACGTTTAGCATTCTAATTGATCAATTGCTCTTTTATAGGCAATTCATGCTGGGATGAAGACTCTTTTACTTGAACAACTCATCTTAATATGCCAGGAATCCAGGTAATAAAAGTATCCCGAGTGAGAGGTTTTGAACATTATGTGACATGGGTTATGCAGTAATTCATCGGTGGCTGGCAACATAAAACCAAATCATTTGAACTATTGCACTTTTAGTCATTTTTCTGAAATATATGTTCGACGTTTTCCGTTAACAATGAAATATTGACCATGAAAATAGTGCAGAATTATTACTGTTTAAAGTTTTTAAAACGGCTTTAATGCCACGGGCTCAGACGCCCTAATAACATTTTGAAGATTATCTGTCTGGAGTCTTGCAGCTGTCCCAATATATTAAAAGAAAAAGCGGGGTTGTGGTATTACGTGAATAAGCTTGCTAGCTATTTTCATAATGCATCCGGGGGGTAAAGGTTCTGAGTTTTAAGAAATTTGCAAGAGACGTCCGCAGAAGAGGTGGGTAAATCGTAAATTTATAAGGGAGTCGCTGGGATCTGAATCACTAGCGTGCCACCAGGGAGAAAATGTTGGTGTGCGGCAATGATTATCAGGTAAGATTACTCACGCTGGCAGAATTAGGATCTGGAGGAATCGCCAAAGGCCTGGCTCCTCATGGCAGCTGGCTAAGTTATGGGTGTAGTAATTATCTTCAAAAACAAAATTTAAGTGGCCAAAAAGCTATTTGTTGAAAGTATTCTAAGGGGTACATGTATACAGTATGTGCGTTCGGCTCTGCTGCACGTTAAGAATTTTGTTTTCGGAGAACTATCACGCGATGTGTAGTGCAACAAGTATTTCAGAATTACCGGTTGCATGACAGCATAAGATTCTGAGCTATTTAATCACATGGTCATTTTCTAGTTGCAAATTGGTTTTCAGGGCATGTATCGAATCCGATCCGTTGTTTGAAAACAAATTTGAAGTTAACCCTATCGATGATTAGCATTTCTATGAGTTAAGCAGCTCATGTCCCCTCGTATTTCCAGCTTTGCAAAAGTACGTATTGTGTTAATACCAAAACTTTATGTTAATTTTATTACCCAGCTTGCATGTGTAAGTAATTGCCCAAAACGTTGGTTTCCTCACGTTGCAAGTTTCACTTTTATGGTATAATGCGCACGTTTCGTGATCAGATTTCTAGGCCAAGTTGAATTCATTTTTTCAGCATTTTGTTTCGAACTTCCGATTTCTTTAAGTACTCCCTAAAAATGTGGCCTTCGCCAAGGCAGTGCTGGAGGCTATTGCGATTTGTATAATTATCCTTTTGCATTTATTTTTCATATGTAGATAAATTCAGGATGTGCATATTTTCTCGCGCTAGTGTCTCCTTTCCGTAAGTTGGTAACGGTATTATGTTGTAGATTAAGTTATCAAAAGTGTAATTGGGATGGGTAGGTGGATTTTCTGAGATAGTAACTTACCATCTTTTTGAAGTGGCGTTATGGAAAGTCCTCCAACACTCGTCAACGTCTTATTAGTTTGAAGGATGACTGGTCCACCAATGATGTGATTTGATATAAACTCTGAAAAAAGATAATTCGAATGAGAAATGAGACACGCGTTTAAAAATCATGATTTAACACCTTTTCTCGGTTTTTAAGAAATTTCACGGCTGCATCATCGTGGGCTTTCTTGCATTCAACTGTTGCTCGATTAACCACACACGTTTTTCACGAATGAATGCCCAAGATTATGTTTTCGTTGACAATTGTACAGAATTTCTGGAAAGCCGGCGACATTGTGGCTAACCAGAAGTGTTGCATGCTGGTGGGCCTTGAACATTTATTAGTTTTGTGGAAAGATTGGAAAATTTAACGAAGCCAGTTTGAGAACAAACAGGTCTTTGTTGTAGTTTTCAGCGTATAAAAGTCATAGCTGTTAAATTTGCAATATTTTCATATCAATGTATGATTTGAATAATATAGAAAAATTCTGAAACGTTTTTAATTAAAGTTTTTCAAATGAATCAATATGCAAACTGGAATAGTGTTATTGATTTGCGAAAAAACAAACCGAATCTAGTCAACAACAAAATATCATGGAGTTTTCTTGGACGAAGTCCTACAGTAGCTGCTCATGAAATTACAGAAGAACTTTAAATAGTTCGTTCATTTTAGAAGAAATATTCATAAGGCATAGGCAATTAACTTTGACATCTCATATCATGTGCATGTTTGCCTGCTGTTATTCTATCTGACGCTCATTATGGGACATTTTCCCTTTAAGCAAATATAATTTTCAGAAGTACTTTTGTAAAGGATAAATTTCTGCTACTGCATGGTATTCATTTTCAAGTCCTGATTGACAATTCCAAACATGATCTTTAACTAATTTGCATTCTCTAATAAAATTGGCAGTTTGTCATTGACGATATTTATAAACCAAATGAAGGTCAGTTGAACATACAGTAAGCGTTCCTCCAATGGTAAAAACACCCGAAGTGTTTGCAAACATTCTCTTGTAGGCATAATTTTACAATGAAAAAGTACATTATACACTGTACATGAATATCACCGGCTAAATACTGCATGTAGGTCAGAAATGACGTTTATCATTGAAATTAGTTTCTTTGAAAAAAATACCCTTTAATAAATTTAATAAAACATGCTCAGTTCACGCAAACCTGATTGATATTGATACTTAGGCTCGTGTAGGCACCCTAAACCTTGAAATTGTTTTATGCAAGCTGCAGCATATTGATTGGTCTACAGGGTTGTTTAGAAGTTTTGCATTCATTGGTACATGTACATTTTGATTTATACAATTATACGAGAGTATACTCTTAAAATGTAACTGCATGCCCCTTTATTATACGTTGAGACTCCTGTCTCTTGACCAAATAAAACATTTTATTTGTTCAACATATCGTTATCTTCAAGTTATTTAAGGTTTGGTAATTTTTAGGCATACACTGTAACTGCATGTACATGTACATGAAAATGTTTACATTGTTACATGCCGTTCCCAACGGCATTATCTGACAGTCAAAACACCTCTTTACTTACTTGTATGCAAGTAATGTAGCATTACTTTTATTGTTTATTGTATGAATTCGCCTTGGCCACATTCATGTCTTCCGAAAGTTTATTTAATCCGATGTTATGGCGTCATCCTTTGGATGAGAATTATTAAAAGTACTTTTTAAAAATGGCCTTGTAATAGATGCGTGATGCTTACGTAGACGTAAGGAATGCCAAAAGCAATTTTAGAATTTAGTCATTTTTCTCATGTTTTCAGAAAACTACAGAACAACATTTCAAACCTCAATTTACATGTTTGGTTTTCCTAAACTGTACAAAACTAATTTATAAAATCTTCATGGCTGTGCATTTTGGATCATCATACAGAAAGGCGGAAAAAACCAACTTGTTTTGAGAAAACATGCCTATAGGGGTCCCGAATATGGTATTAATTATATTATGGTTCTAATAACGCCTTAAATGGCCTATCATAATTATCCGAAAGCGTATTCGACATGTGCGCCGAAAGTTAATTAACCAAAAGCGAGTTAAAAAACAATTGTATAGCATCATTAAGTGGTCTTTTTGATCAAACCAAGGACATGCATGCGGGTTAAGCTTTATCTTTGAATTTTATCGATTATTATATCAAGCACGGGACGTTGTGCTAAGTTATCAAATAGCTTTTATGACTTTTACAGTTATACAATTTGTCCTAACCCCGAGCTATTTTTGAATCTATGTCACTTGACTTCAATGTTCCGTTGGGATAATATTTAACTATTATTTCTCAAGCGATATGAAAAATGTGATTATACATTGCTTCCGAACTATGCTGCATTTTTTTTTCTTAAATAGTATTTAGCATTGCAACAAAGTTATAAGCTTAAATATAACTAATGATAGCTCTAGGTACAGTAGGAATGAGTTGTTGGTTTTTACCCCATGTCCGTAAGTGCTCGAATTAAATGCAAAGCTGCACGAATAGAATAAATTCGATACATTATATGCATAAAAATGTCTGTACACTTAAAACTATAGAAAATTTCAACTTTCTCCAGGTTTGTGCAATTGTTTGCAAAATTGACCCTTTATGTTTAGAAATAATTCAAACAACCAGAATGCAAGTTCTACACAAAGCACTTTTTCAGTCACTTACAAATCCTTAATTAACTATTATTTCAAACTAGAAACTGTGGACAGAATATAATTTAATTTTTTATCAGTCAACAACTGGAGTGCCACTGGATGAGATGTTGCCATTGTTTAAACCACTTTTCGCAAAAGTTTTCCTATAGTTTTGACCTAGTTTTTGGACGGTAGTCTTCTATGATTAATGTGTGCTAATGTTTGCCTTTTATTTAACAATTTTCTTGTTCTGGCACATATACACCCATTTGACTTTTTTTTTTTTTTTCTAGAAAATTAATATTCAAAGCGGCAACTTCCTACTCGTGCGTACCTCGTTGTGGGCTAAATGGCAAGACTGCGGTATTGGTAACCTGGTCATAAAATGTGGTCATCGCCGCTATTCCTTCTCCAAGATCTATTGCGTTTTTACGTGGAAGGTTTTTTAAGGTTCTGTAGGCCAATAGGAAATGCCCGTGTGACCCACATGGGTGATCTATGGGTGAAGCACATGTTTGCCGTAGTGAAAGTTGTCTTCACGACCCCGCAATGCCAAGGTTGATTGCCTTTCTCGTTGCCCCTCACTCATGGTCAGGAATAGGATGAAGGTTGGAACCCTTAACCCTATTGTGCATTCATCGCCATCCATCAGTGGCTCATGAAGAATCTTCACCATAGATAAGATCTGTGACAAAAGAGCAGCTGAGATCACCCGGGTGAGGTAACATCCGAGATGAGCAATCCCGAAAGGCAGTTCAGTTTGACGAGACCATTAAAGCGGGAGACTGACCATTGTAGTAAATATCAACCCAATGCGTTGTCTTCTAACTCGTACTGTTTCTTAAAATTGATTGCCTCCAATATAGTCTGGGTTAGTTCTGGGAAGACAAAACATTCCGTACCGCGCCCTGGTGTCCTTCGTGCACCTCGCGACTAAAGGTAGGACATTCCCGTTCGCGAAGATATGCCAAAAATGCTTTTATTCTAAAAATCCACCTTTCAACTATGTTGTTCCTTTATTGTTTCCAAATACATGTACACTCAACTTAATTTTTTTACAGATTTTAGATGACTCAAAGTACTTGCTGCAGAACCATAATTTGTAATCTTCGGTATATACGACGTGGTATAATGATTTTCATTTTTAAAACGTAAGAATTATTTCTTGTTTTGAAACAGGTAATAGGGCACTTTTTCGAACATCTTAGTCCATCCTTATTCAATCCTAGAATGGGGTTCCACCCCGTTTTCAGTGCAATCCATGCGAAAATTAATCGACCTACGTCCAAATTCGTGGTTTTTAAAGAATCAAATCACAATGTAAAAGGACTTCTTTGTGCAATCAGGTCATTCCGTTTCTTTCCATCAATATATCAGCATTTTGTTTTGATAGAAACCGTGCTGGTTTTTGCCTGAATTGGTTTTTAACAAATAGTAATAGCGAATCCAGCGTTCATACTGGTTTTTGCTTATTCTTAAAGTTGTCATAGAAATTTAGAATAATTTATAGTTTTTGCTTTTGTATGATTATATTTATTATCCTCATGCAGAATAAAATGTTCTTCCTAAATGTATTTTCTTTTTAATTTGAAATCCGAATGTGCCAGATGAGGCAAGCGGCCAAGCGTCTGTCTGACCAGATCTAAAGATTATATATCAGTGCTGCCAGGGATATTAAAGTTAATTAGACATTCGTGTGGTTATGGAAATGTGCCTATAAACCACATGATCTTGAACCCAATTTGTATGGTCAGTCCCTAACTTCTCTAGGTCGTAGAGATACTTTATACAATGAGAACTGCGTGTATAACAATGTAAGCACACTTTGAAGCTGTATGCCAAACTGAAGTTTTTCTTCAGAAGTCCACGCTAATTTAGTGTCAGGATGCACGGAACATATGCCGGCTAAAAATTGTTCATCATTTTTTCCCTTTTTATAAATTATTTCTTGAAGCGTGACATTGAATGCATTTCTGAACAGCAATTTACTTGGTGGTATGTGATGATTTCACAAGGTCGGAAATTATTGTGGTTCCAATTATAGCATGATAGTACGCAGTGCGCAACGTCTGTTGGCCAGTACGTGTTTCGAAAGTTGCGCTTAGGCAGGAGTATTAATTATTATTAATAATCCGTAACCTTCCATGCATCCCATCTGTAATTTCTCTCGCAGACCCACCACCCTTTTCAGAGTTTTCAAGCAAATAAAAAAAAACAGTTGAGGGTCGACTTGGTTTTGCTAACTCCTATAAACCATCTATATCTTACCTGTTGCTGCTAAGGGATTTTCTTCCAAACTCGTATAAAAGTTCGGTTGTTTAGTAAAGCTGTCATCTGGCACGGCAAATATGGTACAAGGATGGGCCGCTCTAGCTTTACCTGCAATAAAAAAAGAATTCATTAATTGCTGCACTCTGGGCATACATGTGCCAGAAAGTCGAACAGGTATTGTAGGGCAGAGGCACATTTTTTGTACAACTATAAAATGAACACTGGTTGCGTGGAATATGAAATAGATCGATGCTTTCACTTGACCTAAAGGCTGGTGTCCTTCTCATGTTTTTCTTTGCTATAATCCACATTTTGTGTTGTACTTTTAATACATTAGGCTTTTTAGATGCAGATAATTCTTTGATTCCCATAGTTTTATCTAATCTTCGCTGTATTTTTGCCTCATGAATGGCGTGTTTTTCTTTCGACTAACGACGTCAACCCACTTTTTAACTTTAATTGCGAATGCTAATGGTTAATAAAAATCTCGCTGAAAATGCTTGCAGTAATTTTAAAAAGCGCATGGTGCGGCATTGACAAGCGCTCAAGTTCGCACTTGCTGGAGCAGGTGATTTTCTGTGAGAAATATGATTTACAAGCACTTGCATAAGTAATAATTAAAGCCAGCATCAGTGCTCAATGTGGCGTAGAGTTTTAGCAATAAAGATGCATTGGCCTTAAGCTCGCAATAAATCTGGAATTCTTAAAAAATAATTGAACGTGCCTTGGTAGCTGAACAGTTGTGTCAGATTTCCATTTTAAAATGTATAATTTAAATTACGATACCCTTCATACTCAAAAATAATGGAGGGGTTAAAGCCCATCAATAATGCTGTGGTCATTATTTTAATTTTATTCAGTTGGACGAACAATGTATTCCACATCCGTAACATTCTTCGATGACTAACTCCTCACTGTCAATTTTTTCTTTTTTCTCCAAAAAATTCGTAATTCATCGCCCAGTGACGTAACAAAAGTGAGTAAGACCTCCGTAAAAAACCCTGACGCTTCACATCCTTGTAGTTTAGCCCCGTCAACAAGGGTCTTGCACCGATAGGATTTCAATGTTGTTTCACCTCGAAGATGGCATGCTTAAGAAGCGTGCGTAGGCGCCAACTATGATGATGACGTCACCGAAGACGTGCCATAGTTTTGTCTTGTTTACTCATTTTCTTTTGAAATTTCACTATTTACTCGGGAATGATAGTGATTGCCTGCAGCTAAGTTAAGTGACGCTTTTCATTCTGGTTTCTACTGTATTTGGTTAACGCATGACAGGAGGATTTGCAAACATTACCTAATACGCCTCAGGGTGTCGTCTATTAACTTGGATGCCAAGCAAGCGAGTTAACAAATTGGGAGAAAGTTTAAAAACGAAATTCGGCGGTTATCCGACTAGTTTTATTGGTGTGTCGTTGGCATTTTTTTCAGTGTTAATGATCGGTTTTTATCTTTGGGTGGGGTAAAATTCAGGTTATTTTGATTTGCATAAAAAAAACCACTTGCTCCATATTCCAGAAGGCAGAAAGGACAAAAAGCGCTTGAAACAGGAAAGACTTCACTAGAAATGTGCCAGATTTTCCACGCCTTTTACCGAGCAGTAACATCTATGCCGTCTGCGTAAGATAGTGGAATGAAAAACATGAGCTTTGTTTTTAATTTAGTTTATCGTGATAACGGGAAAAATCCTATTACATCTGGCCTTGATAAATTCTCTTAATCCCCAAAGTTCAGCTTGGAAAATTACTGGTTTCTGCTGTGCTTAGCATACTCGACACATAATTTCTCAAAGTTCTGCTGAGAAAATTACACATAATTTCTTCACTCGGACCGAGTACTTTACTTGGAAATTAACTACATGTACGTAAAGATGTCGTAGTGTTCAACTTGTCTTAAACTTTCAAAGTTTTGAAATGAATTAAGGTTCGTGCAATGTTTTAAAAAGAAGAAACTTCCACGATTGAGTAACTAAGGGATAAAAAACTACAGAGAAACAGGAAAAATGCACTTCATGATCCACGCGACCCTGTGGGATAGTAAAGATGACATTTGTATTTTTCGGTTAAACTTATAATTGTATTTTGGAGTGTAATCATAGTTAAATCACAGCTATACACTGTAGGTAACAGCGCATTTGTCCTTCAATGCCATGAAACACTTGACAGCGAACAAATATCTTTGGAACTGCTCTTGTAGAACCAAGTTCTTCATTGTATGCTAGGATAATTGAATTTAAAAAAGAAATATATTCGTGCTCCCTCTGAATATTTGTACCTTGAGAATTACAACTGCATGAGAAAGTTGATGAGCATGATTTGTAGTCAATTGCGCTATTAATTCAGGATCCCCTGCATGTGTGAAAACTGACAAAATTGCTTGGTCAAGCACTCTTGTCGGTTGTAGACTAAGATAGGAATGCATTTGGAATACCAAATATGTGTACAGCATATGGGGACGGGAAAAAAAGGATTCATTGTAACGATATTGTCATGTTATCACTAAGTGCAAATAATGAACAGTGTCTTTACAAATTGTCAACTATCTGTACATGTATCGACATTCTTATCAATTTTATAGTTATGTCATTACAAGGAACAGCAATATAAAACCATGATAGTGAAAGATACTATACGTAATTTTAATGAATTTGTTACAAAGCCCAGATGCTTGTTCCTACTTTAATAGAATTTGGTGTTTTTTAAGTCTTTTTAATTAACTTTTAAAATGCCGTTAACATATATTTTTAATAGATGTTCGGAAGTATAAAAATGTAGTTTTTCCCATACATTTTTGTTAAATGATAGCAGCATTTTTATTTCACTAAATATTACGGCCATCGTTTGCGTAGAGCCGCAAATGTAGTTCACAATAACGTTTTTCGTTCGTATAGAAAATTCCTTTCCTTCGTTCTACAAATCCCTAATTAACCAACATTTTTACACATTGATTACTTCGCATTTTTATCCTTCCTGAATTATTTCGTTAATCTTGGTCGTTTTTAATATGTGGTATGCTTATGATTGATGCGAAAATTACAGCTGAGCAAGTTTTCAGAAGGAGTTCATCGCACTGACGTCTCAATGCGACCATTGTTTTTACACCAAGTTTTGTGTTAAAATAAGCAGGAGATCGACAGTTATTATGGTAATGTACTCTACATCGTGCACACGTACCCGTTATTGACCAATATTGTTTCATATTTCGGACATGGATCAGAAAACTGGTTATTCTAAAGGAAGGAATTTAATTTGATGCCATTTGAAATGCTTGGTGGCTATTAAAGCCCGGATTTATATATAGATTAATGGAAGCTAAACTCGAGTTTTACCAGTTTGTTATATGGCAGACTGAATAATGGTCCATGGGATAGTTTATCTTTTTCTGGTTGTATAGATACGAGCGCATTTATATCTATCAAAAATAAGTGGGCCGCGTGCTGTAGTCTTGTTAGAAAAAGTGTGCCTGACTCTTGCGTTATTGATATGACTGGAGCAGCTTCTTTCAGGTGAAGGTTTTCCTGGTTTTAAATATACAAAGTGATACTCCACCAATACGTATGCTTTTTATTATGCCATTTCTCACCACTAAGTGCACATGCACAATTCCTTTTCTAGGTTGCATTCTCAAATGTTTCCTTATGTCTCATCTAAAGAGGTCTAAATGAGAGGAAAATACTGAAAGGTAGATAACGGTTTGTGGGATTTTCGCAGTCTTTTCAACTTGAAAATTGAAATGCGCCGATTTGGCCAATGCCCAAATACAGTGCATACCTGCGTATAAAATCGACCGAATTTAATAGCTTTTTTTATTTATGTGGCGTCTTCCCGATTTAAAATTCTTGTCTCGTGAGTTCACGTTTTATTTATTTCAATAAGCTAATTGGGCCCTGCTGTGAAATTCATTATCTGAGGAGGAAAGAATTATGAACGTCCATTTTCATAAATTTATGTGCTTTGAATTACGACCTCTGAATCCTTGACATTTTGGCCAGATTATCTGAATAAAATTGTCAGCTTCGCAGTATGCAATATGACATTGTTGAGGACTTTTACGTATTGTTGTGGAAATATGTTGAACTATTTTTATGATTAATGGAATGTTTTCTATCGTTTCGTTTTAGATTGTGAAACTTCCATAGAAGAACATTGCATTTTTCTATGCCATTAATGGTTTTAAGACGTTTCAATGAAATGGACGCAGATTGATATTTCGAACTACATTAATTTTATTGCGTTTAATGGCACGTTTTTATCGTTTGTAATGGCCGCTTTACTTTACAAGTAATTAAATATTTGGTCACGGTAATAATTAATTGGTGTTTATCACTGCGCGTTTTTCCTTAAACATTTGGCCTACGTGTATTGTATATAAAAATGTAGCAGAAAATAATGTATGCACATGTGTAACAGTAAATTAATTAATTTCATGAAAGTGTCATTGTTTCGTTTCCTGCCCGCTGGGTACCGAAAACATGGCACCCTGCAACCCTACAAACGCATATTTTATAATTTTAAACCTCAATTCTCTTGAACCCCCCTGCCAATAATAAAACTAACATCGCTAATTTTATATCCTATTTGTAATTCAACGGCCCGCGTTTCCTTTTTTTGCTCGATTTCACTTGTTTTTTTCTCTTAATTTCATGTAAGTGGTTCTCTTTTTTAACTTGAATCCCGAATACCTTGAAGGAAATTAACCTATATACATGCGCTTTTACTGTCCAGGTTGCCTCTAGGGCCATACGGCTACAACACTTTTTCTTCTTACATATTGGCCGAGGGAAATTCTAAGGAAAAGAAAATGGTCAAGTTCACATCAATCACGTGCTGCTTTAATTGTCCATGGTGATTGATAACTTTTCGTGTCGACAAAACCGGTTGAAAACAACCTTGTTTTACCTTGTGACAATTGTCCGTTTAGTTGCGTGTCACCCTTTTTTCGGTTTCTTAATTAATACGTGCGCACATTTAAGTCTTTTAAATGTTTGCATAGTAATCATTGAAAGTTTGGAGAGGTTTGACATTCACCAATCCCTCTGGACTTCCTATTGACATGCTTAAATATCTTCGGAAATCTATTTTGCATTATCATTTTATCACTTGTCAATTTATTAATTAGAATTGAGCTGGGTGGTATTCCTTGAAAAGGTGCGAGCTGCCATTGACGATGATTTATGGACGTTGCGTCATGTTTGGTCAGTACTAGCCTACTAGGTAGTTTAATCATTCGATTAACGGAATTGTCCGTTATCCGGTTGTGGAATATTTCCAGAAAATAGGATTGGTACTATGCAACACAATTTCTTATTAAATTAATCACATACCCCGTGGCCCTCATAGGTTTCACGCTGTTTTATTGTGCACTAATTTTTTTATACCACGGAAATGTTGATTAATGAGAAAATTAATTTATGTCAGAACTAGGGTCACGCGTGTCCATGTGTTGTGATAAAGTTGACCAGTTGAAATTATTAGTTTTTTGGGGGGGATTTTTTTTGTAGGGGTGTGAAGTCCCTAATCTTTCATATTTTCAATTCAAATTTTTGGGGAAAAAAACATGTTGCAGAAAAGTCTCCAGGGTCCAATCCAATGTAGGCCAATAGATCAAATATACATTTATAATCAAACATAGGGGGATGTTTTCATAATAAGCACATTCGTTTAACGGTATTTGGCCCACAATTTATACTCAATTTACTGCCGTAACCCATTTGGGCACTGTATTAGAAGAAGAAAAAAACCGAATATAGTTTGTAATCGTGTCATTACTAACATTATATTATGATTTGAACATAATCCACGAAATGTATTTTTTTTGTCTCTTCTTAGGTGTTGTCTATTTTAAAACGTGTAATTTTAATTGAAAACTGAACCAATTGGGAATCACTCACGCGTATTTGACTTCCATTTGCTGCACTGGTTTGAACTGCGAAAAAGAAGCCTACAACTTAATTATTGATTCAGAGATAAAAACATGACTTTGCGCCGAAACGCGATTCCTTAAATAACTAGAAAGTTGTTGTGGAAAAAATTGCAAAACCTGAACGAAAAGTGCGATAACGTAGACAGTTTTTCATGCGGAAATATGCAAAGAATTATCGGACTTTTCATCCAATATTCATCGTGCACGCATCATTAAGCAGTGTATAAAATAGTTTGGTATGTTTTTAATAACACCGTTCATTAACAACACGTAGCACCCATTATAATTTCATTAGGCCGATAAATAAAAAAAAGGTTAATTTCCCCAAAAGTAGGCAATCACACATAGCTTCAGGGCTATTTTTTGCATTGGTCAGCTGCCGATTAAATTGTTCAACTAGATTAATGCTGCACTGATAACAGTAATTTTTTCTTTTATTTTAAATTCATCTTAAAGCTCATTCAAAGATTAGCACCAACCATTTGGTCTGCTCAAAGTCATGAATGGATTTGGTGCGGTTTTTACAGGCCTTAAAACCTGTTGCGAAACGAGAAGTATCGTTTAACAAAAATGGCCTACATTTGAAGTTCCAATAATTCACGTCAACCGTTCGTTTAATCTCGTATATCACGTCATGCATACTTTGTTTTCGGACAAGGACTCGGCCCACGAACAGGGTTAAGATTTAAAATATTCATATTCCGCAAGTTCAAACTCTCGGAATACAGACCTGGCTTTTCCTTCAACTGATATCAGGAAAGTTGATTTGACGCTGTTTGTTTCTACGAAGGGTTATTTGTTAGTTTAAACAGTTTCAAAACGTATACATACGCGCATATGAGCCAAAAATTAAAAAAAAAGAAACTAAACGAGGTTGTAAAGTCGAGATAAAAAGATAAAATTGTGCAAATCATTATCATGCAGCTGAATGCTAAGTTCTTTTCATCGAAAGTCACACCTTGCAACTTTCTCATAGGCTTACTCAAATCGTTCTTAACTGAAGTTGAAATGATTAGAAACCGCGATAAGCCCAGATTTCTGATTTTGTGGCACTTGTAAAGGAAATTTCCCCTAATTAGTAAACAACGCCTAATTTAGAATATACTTTCGCACGAATACATTTAACTGCTTACATGGAACGCGTGCTTTCTGCTACCCCAATATGGGGTGTTTTGGAAAACTTTTTTCAGCATTTATAATAAGCAAATTTCTAGTTGATTAATCAAATTTTATCAAATCAAGATTGATCTATTCAGTCCAACCTTTGTCAATCGAATATTGAGTTAGTCGCCTAACCACTTCACCGTAGTAAAAAATAAAAATTAAAAAAGGAGTACTAGTTTATATGCGTCAGTATTATTTATAGTCTAATTGAATATGCGCCAGGTTTAAGCTCGTGACAGTTGACGAGACAATGGGAAATTTTTAAAGGCTGTATTAATATCAATAGCACGTCACGAATCGCAACATGACTGTGTTTTCCACACTTCAATAAGGCTAGACCATCCGGTATGCAGGGCCAATTTTAATGTGTTTTCGGTGAAACTACTGCATTGCTTATCGATGTGATTTCCAAGAAGTTACTTCGCAGCCCCGCGAGTAATATTAAGACATAAATAATTGAGAAAGTTTGAGGGTCGAATGAAATAAGGTCGCACAAAAATAAAAATACACGTGTACACTGAAGCAAGTTTATTCAACGTTTTGGCATATATCCATTATTAGAATATACCATTCCCCCCTCCCACCCCTCTATATTATGCAAAACATCAAATTCATGCATGTAGATGTATGTATAATTTTGCTAAAACTTATAAAATAATTAGTACACGAAATATACATTTTATAATAGCGCAACTCAGACAGAACCTTTACGAATCGTACTTTGACTGTTGTGAAATCACGCGTGCAAGTGAAATTAATTATTAATTGAAATAAAAACAGCGTTAATGATGGGTGAATTTTATTACACCAGTGTGGATTTTTTGCAAATGTTACTTTACGACTCACAGTACTTCTGTCGGAGTATACCCATATCGTAAATGTATTTTTCAGATTCTTTGATTAAAAAATTACGAATAAAAAATTAATTATTTGCATGACTTAACCCAGTAGTACCGAAACGACGTATATAGTTTACTCAGTTTTCGTCCTATTTACATATTTTTAAATATTATAGTTTCGCTAGACTTCACAGAAAATTTCCAGTTATGCATGTATTTTGCGACTTTCATTTTTTGGATGTTGCTTTTAATGTAATTGCAAGTTTGTGGAGACCTCGGCTTCACGATAGCAGAACGAAAACAGCATTGAGCCAAAAACGACAAAAAAAGCTAACAATTAAAACTACAAATATTATTTTGCATTCCATTTCGATCGTCGCACTAACATTTTAATAGTTTCGGTTTTTTGTGCTCCTACTTTTTTAAAAATGTATAGTGATTGTAAATTCGATACAGCAGTTCTAGGCCGTTATAATGGCTGAATGCCAAAATTACAGTATGTTGAACTTGGCATTCGTATAATTAATTTAGCATTGCTAGGCCTCCTGAGTGAGATTGTAGATAACCGAGTTCATTAAAGGAATATTAAGAAAATCAACCAAAAAGCTAACACTTAATTAAAATGCGTTAACGATGCACTTAACGCATTTTATAAATAGGAAGCGCTTAAGGTTACGTGGGTTCCACTTTTGACAAATGGGTTAATTTAATGACAAATTAATACGCCTACGAAACAAGTACATGTACATATACCTGGTAATACCACGGTACGCATTCATAAAAAAAAACCCACGCTTGAAGAGCGTATTTTTTCAAATTGATGTGTATGCTTACAGAAGCAGTTTTACCAACCAACATTAATACATGTAGTATCATTTCAGTTGATCAGCAGATCACGCGGTTGCTATTACAATGCATAAAATACATATTAAAGATAAGCTTCTATCGCTCAAAACCTGCATCATGAATGTCTGTGAATTTAAAAAGTTTAGCATTTAATGCATATTAAGGTACATGTACAGTACATGCATAAGTTGTCCTTCGTCCACGGTTCGGGTCATAGGACTGTTTTTCCAAAGGTGGGCCAGGTGCAACAATGTAAAGGTATTTTGCTAAGCTTCATGCATAAACGAAAATTTACCCGTGTACGCACTAACGATCCGGAACATGGCCAGGCTTTGAATAAAGGATTTTCGTGACATTTGAACATGCTGAAGGTGGTGTTTCCATTAGAAAATTCAAAAGAGCTAGATGAAAATCGCACTTTTTAGCGCACCTTGAATCCAGATTTCAAAATACTTGTATTCCGGTATACAGCGGAAATGCATATCATGTACAGGACACCGCCATGTAATTTCAAAAAAAATATGTGTAATTAACTTTCTCGTAATTGGATCTTCAGAAAAACTAATTGCACGCAGTGCAACGTCTCAAGTCCATTTTTTGATTTTAAGAAAATGGAGTCTGGGAATACGTTGCTTTTAAAAAAGACTCCGGTAGTCTTAAAATAAGAAAACCTGTTAATTTAACCGTTTTCAAAAGGATGGACCCAAACATGCACTCTTTGTATAAAGAGGGTGCATTCTTGTGAAATTAAAAGTTAGCGGGTGCAATAAATTTCATCCATTAATTTTGCCCTGTTGAATAGAAATTAGGAAAGCAAGCAGCAGCACCTTGCAGTTGTTCGTGAATTCTTGAAATTGTTGTCTTATCTTTCAACCTCATTTTGAATAAAACGCGATAGTAAATACAAGTTTAGGTTTACAATGAGGAGCTAAAGATATAAACGAATTATTTTATTGCATTCATGTATTTTTTTTACCAGAGTGCATTATCTACGGAAAGCGTAAACGGTGTAATTCTTGAATGCCCAGATTTAAGGATGACAATTTCAATCTAGATCACAAAATGGCGTGCTTTTTATTATGAAATTCAGCAAAAAACTAAGTGGTTATAGTTCTTACAAAGTTATAGTTGAAGTTAAAAGCGTGAAATATTTTGAAAAGGCGAAAATTAACCGCCCTATTTAAAGTTTGTTCGGATGAAAGTTTATTTATATCGTAAGCTTCTAATGTAGAATCGCAAAAATATGTGACAACATCTATATATGCATTATACGCTTCATGCTGTCCTATTTCTGGAGCAAAATGTTCTAAGAACACGCATGGAGGATGATATTCTGGTCGTTGGCGCTTGGCACCTAAAACTGAAGTTGTTCTCAGACTAACTGACTATTGTTTTAAACTTAACTGTCTCATTTATTATAACTGTTATATTGATACGTAAATATAGTTGAACATTACTGTATATATTTCAGCCTCTATAGCGCAGTTAGCATGAAGAGAGGATCTGCTGCAACGCTTCCGCTTATGTTTAATTGCATTCATAAACGGGTTATTGGATATTTCCTTTTTTAATTTCACACGTTTGGGATTTTAAAAATAATATCTTAACGTTAAAAGCGAAAGAACGTCAGTTTAATCGTCATGCACCGCAGAAAACATTAGTTTCAAATAAAAATTGGAATAAAGTTGAGTTTGTTAAGCGGTTATGATTAGTCGTACTGCGTGGAGCGATTCTGCTTCCTGGATATGTTACTAGAAACCAAAATTTCAGTTTTTGTTTACATCAACTTCAAACTATTGTCTTAATTCTCAAAGCGGGAGAACATTATTTTGATCGCCATACACCGCAAAATATCAATCTTAAAAAAATTTGGTTATTAAGTTGAATTTGTTAAGTGGATCATAATTAGTCATGATGCGTAGATCTATTCTGCTTCCTGGACGCTTCTAAAGTACAGAATATATGCTGACTGAACCTACTGTCAAGAAACTGCTCGCAGCATTTCATTACAGGAAAAACACGATTATCTAACTGGTTTTTCTCTAAATGTTCTTTTGTAACACATCCATGGTTTTAATTTATGTTTGTGCTGCATTAATTTTTAGTTTAAAATTGTATTGTTAGTTGAAATACTTTTAATTGCACTAAAATTTGCATGAATTTAATGAAAAGTGGGTATACATTTTTGACCGGAAATTGATTTCTGCACCTTGTCCTAAGTTATAACCAAGAACTTTCAAGATGAATGACCCTACGCAATTCATCGGAACAATTAACTGAGGTGTATCTTAGTGAAATTTCGAATTTTCCCAATTACTAATGCCCATATTTAGAAGGCCTGACTGTGACTGAAATTGAAAAACTAACATCTAGGTGTGGTCGGCACACGCAGACCTACTTTATAGACACATTATAGTTTCCAGAACTGATAAAAATCTTTTTTGACCAGTTCGTTTCAGGGACGAAACCCGAAAAACTGGCCGTATTACGGACCACTATCTGGTAATGTTATGGGAAGAGCAGTTAACTTTGGAAGCCAATATGGTATGTCCGGGTGTGCGGAATGTTATCCCACTCCAAGCGCTTAGATTAAGCTTGAGAGAGACTTTTCATGTCATCTTAATTGGGTTGATAAAACGAATTTCACGAAATATTTATGCCATCGTTAGGATTGATTTACGCAGATTTCGTGAATGCAGAAACTGTCTCAACTTGCTACGTCAATTGCACCAAGGATAAAGCAAATTAATGACACTCAACCTTGAAGGCGTTATTAGTAACCTACGTGTGTGAAAAGGACGAAATTCGGGCTATTGTTTAGGATGCAATAATGGCTCGTTCTTACTAACCATACAGCTCGTAATTCTTGGCAAACATTTCGTAAATTTGAAATTCTGCGGAAGACCACGTGTGAAAGTTTTGTTTAGAGTTTTTAAAACACACGATGGATAAATAACGTTAGTAATGACATTTATTTGTAGCTGGGAAAATTGACTTTTTGCACAATTTCTGGTTGATCTTTGTTGGTTTTGTATTAAAAAATGACGCAACCACATACAGTATATCATGGGAATACCTGTTTATCGTGATTGCGCAAAATAAAAGAATATCAAGTTGGGTAGTGCTGGACTAGTTCTTTTCATTTTCTTAATGGAGGCACTTTTACTGTTACTTTATCCAATAAAAATTGTTCCTTCTTTCCAATATTTACTAATGCAACGATTTTTTTTTTGCGCAAAAACTGAATTGAATAAGGGCAATGACATTTTCTAACTAGGTCTTCTGTTCTCTTTATGCAGCTTTTTCTTCAAACTTTTTTCCTGTATGCCGTGCCTGCACAACATGACATTGAAGATTTTTTTCGTATTTGTAATTTAGTAAGTTTTTTCTCCAAAACTGTTGAGGTGTCCTAAAAGTCTTATGTATTCCTCTTAAGCCTCTTCGTCTTTGAATATCTTTGGGAGTAAACCCAAGAAAACCTTTACAAGTTAAGTAATTATGTTGAAACTCATCAATCTTTTGATTCTAAGTTACTCATTATGTTTGTTTCTAAAGCTGTCGACCCTTGAAAAACAAGAAGATGTTTAGTTTCTGGCTACAAGATTTTAATGTTGATGAGTGACATTGTCAATTTTTTATCAACATGAAATAAAAATGTGAAATTACAATTTTAATCAAGTTTGGTACGTTATCGCCTGAAAAATTTATCAGCAAAATAATACAAACATTTGAATATGCTTAGATACATGTACATGTACATATGTATGTATACAATTTATCAAAGGTTACTAATTAATTTAAAAAGAAACAATGAAATCGTGATTGTGTTATTAATATTGTTGCAATAAGCGTTTTATTTCCTTGTCTTGATGTGGGCAACTATACTGTATAATTAATATGACATGTGGCTTGCACTCGCGCTATTTAAAAATGCTGGCTCGATTGCTTTTTGGTTTTAGTACTTACAGTGTAGGTATAAAAAAATTTCAGTCGGTATAAGCCGAAATTGGTAACAGGGTCATTTCAACAAAGTTTGCCATCATAAAATACTAAGTCAATTACAATAGATATACAGTATAGTTTTTCGAACCTAGTTTACCATGCATTATGAAGTTTTGCATGATAATTCTACAGTATTATGGTTTAAAGTTATCTGGGAACTTTTTTAAAGCCTTGGAGAATAAAAATTATATAATCGGCGCTATCAAATGCAATTACAAACCATCATATATTTTGTTTTATATTCAAATAAGAAAAAAGTGATGCTTTAATTGTTGCACTAATCTTGGATAGAACATAGTATGTTGTGAATAGAATTTGCACAATTTATCTGAATTTTGTTTTTAGTACGTATTTTTAAAACACATGTTGGCTAAGTTAAAAATCCAAATTTTACTCCATTTTCTAACTTATTCTTTTGTTTTAAATCTGAAAGTCACTGGTGTGACCTACATGTTGAATGTGAATTCAGATCAGATTTTCCTTTACAAACTGTCACAACCACGTAATGAAGGGAATTAAAATACACAACACTAGTTAAACCACATTTTTAAGACTTTTCTATCTTTTATCATTCACGGTTTCAAATCGAATGACCTTAGAAAAAAAGCGTTAATTGGACGAGTCTGCCATTTTCTTGAACAATGGACCAATATAGCCTAAGCAACACATTTCTTCTAATCGAAATGAGAAACACGTTTACGATAAACTCGAGCTAGATAAGGAGCTAAGGAAATAAATGTCTCACTATTTCCATTTTACAACGTGTAGTAACTGCATCACTCAAGCGCATGAGTACATAATTACTGGCGAATTATACGTTTCTTTTGAACTTGCTCTTTGAGAAATTTCATTTGCAAAATTTTACTAAAATTTCCATAGGCTGTCAAGGTCTTTAGCAATGGATAAAAGCAGCTTTAAAACTGGCGAATACAATGGTTTTGTCAGAAACGTTACGCTATGCACATGTAATATTTTGTATGAGTAATTTATTGAAGGCCACAAATATGCAAACCTGTTTACACTACTGTTTTCTCTTTTTCATATTTTGTTTGAAAAAAGAAGCGATTTTCGTCTGACAATATGATTTTATGGTGATATTTCGACTTTTATTCATGTTTTTCGTCAAAGTTGGACCACATATTCCTGGTCAGGTAAATTATATAAGTAATGTTACCACACGCAATTGTCTCATGAAATTTGCAACAAAAAATTATTAAAACGTAGAAAACCATCATGCTGTATGTGAAGGAATGCTAATTACACACTCGAATCATACGTTTATCTTAAATTCACTTTTTAATAAGAGGTTTACGTAAACAAATTGAAGAAAAAAAGTTGTCGAAGGCGAACCTCATAATTTTCCATATTATTTAAGATATATTTAATTACATGACTAGACAATGCTTAATGGACTTCCTAATTTATTAAACTATTAATGACTTTTTTTGTTCATTCGGTTTTTATTTTTGGCGTTTAGAGAAAACAATGTGAGCCATCACATTTTTCCCCACGCATGGCCCGTGTGGACATTGACTAACCGCCTAATAGCACTTTATTACCAGACATAACTGATAAATGTCGTGGATTGTGCATTATTAACGCTTGTATTCATTGCAAGTAATGGTTTCTGGGGCAGGTTTCCATAATGAGATATTTATTAAAAAAGGCAGTTTGAAATTAGTGAATTTTTTTTTTGTAATGAAAGACAATATAATATAGGTTATATCAAGTTTTATCCTCGTGGCGATGCCTAGTTTTCCGCTTTCACTAGTAGGCCAGTTGACAAAACAGATTTAAATTTAGTACAAAAATCATCGATAAATCATCTATATTTATCAAATATAAGGTTTTTACGAGCGACCTATAAAGATTTTAAGAATTACCCGGTTACGATAAATGCTGCAGGGGATTTAAATTCCTTTATGAATTTCGCATTCTCTAATCTGACAGTCCATAAATTGTCTTATTTCTTAATTATTGCGATAATTGAAAAATGGAAATAATTTTGAAATTTTTTCATCTTTCTGTTCACCTCAACTCGAATGCGACTGATAGGCAAACGCGTGTTTAATTGGAAGCAATTATCGATATTATTTTCAAATCCCACTTCCCTGTTATATTCTAACCCTAGCATAATAACTTGATAACATGCTTCCCATATGCTTCCCAGTGGTTTCGAAGTGGTTTTTCAAGCTCTGGTATTACGCATCATCCCAGTGAACTACATTTCAAACAGGTTTTTTTCATTATATGTTTTTTACAGGCAGAAGATGCAATGCGGCACAACTTCCCCCACACATGAGGCGATCTCCAAAAAACGTTCCTCTGCCTTCCAAAATCGCTTCCGCCCCACCTTTTTCATCACTAAGTTCCCTTAGGGCGCTCCCAGTGCATCGATCTTTCCATAAGGTCCATTGGCAGGAAAAGCCCATGGCACTGTAGAGATGAATGATCCGAACGAAAGCAAATTGCCGAAATTCGTACTAAAATCGCCCAATTTCGATTCATTCATCTCCACCATCCACGCATTTTTTTTTAAAAAAAAAAAAACGAGCAAAACGACTTACTTTCATTCTTAGAAACCGGAAACAGCGTCTTGTCTTGGTTATCGGTTATATTCCACAAATTCCAAAATTTGGCAATTCCCAATTGGTCTTTCACACTGCTGGCCACTTCGGGCGGACACGGCGGAAAAATAATGTTTTTGAGTCCGACCGCAACGGCGACGGCCGGCTGCTTGAGGGCCCGTCCGAGGGCCCCGTTGCCCAGAAGGGCCGATGGATCGAATCCCGAGTCCGGAGACGCTACGGATGCGGTCAGGGCGATGGCCAGCGCCGCCACCGCCAGCATCCACCGCGCGTCAAGTCCGCGGAGGAACATGAGTCCCGCTGGAGAGAGCGAAATGAAGAAGGGTTGCGACAGTCCGCCTGCACGGAGTAACATAACCAGGCACGGGCTAATGCATGAGCTCTGGAGGGAAAAGGGTAAAGATGCGCTCGTTTTTCCTATCACGAATCATCTGTTGGCCACGAAGCGTCCGCGCTGCGCATATATACCCCCCTGATGAGGAATGCTGACCCCCCAGATTTGCAACCTACTGGGACTACAATGCCGTCCATTGCATTATACATCGTCGCGCACTAATAGGTCACCGTTGCTCGTCCTCCCCCCCCCTTCTGCTCTTCCGATCCTCCTCCTAATTCTCCACATTCTCCTCCCCCATTTGCCCGCTTTCGCATCCTTTCACTCTTTTTTGCTCCCCGTTCTTACTCATACGCCACTCTCACTCGCTGCTTCTGGCCTCAGGTGGAAGAACACGTACACTTTCGCGCTTTTTGATTCGCTTCCTCTTGGATGCCAGCAAAAAGCACCTTTTTACTTTATCCCAACGTCACGGCTCCTTCTTCGCCACTTTGCCACAAATGCACCCGGCGTTCGGATATTCGCGGCCTCGGCTTGGCCCAGCACCTCTCGAGGGGAGCTACTCACCTCACGTACAATCGTGAAGAACTCGCGTCATCGCCATCGGGATGGACGACGGTCGGTGAACCAACTTTTTTTTTCAACGTGTGCGATGTATCCTCACCTCTACATCCATCCGAATATATTCTCCCAGACCTCTTTTGATTTTCTTCTGGCTCTTCTTCTTCGGACTCTGGTTTTTCTTTTCGGTCTACTCGCAGCACGCACCGTCCAACGACTAGTCCCGTTTACCTCGCTGGCTTGCTCAGCCTCCCAATCCGCACACGTTCAATCATCGAGCGAATTTAATTGAAACCTCGATTTGTGCGACTGGACAACTTCTTATTTTTTTCTTCTTCTTCCAGACTCCTTGAAATGCGCGCAGAGACTGGACGCACGTTTATCTCGGACACTCCGCACGGGCAGAATGGTGGTGACCAACGCTCATTAGAAAACATGTAGGCCAACCTTAACTAACCTGACAGACTACTTTCCGCAGACTGCTCTTGGGCATCGCTTTTTTCGACAATATTGAAGTTCTCCTTCTACTTTGTTTTATTCGAGATGTATAAAAAAAAATGCGTTAAATGCACCGATATGACTTTGGGCTACGTGGAAAACTTCAGATTTTTTTTTTGGTTTCCTCTCACCTATAAACTGCTGGCCATACACCAATCTAGATTAACGGCGTTAGTACGAACACATATTGGCTTCGATGAAATGACGATGGTGAACAAACTGGTTTGTCGTTGTTTTAAGGCGATTGTTCTCATATGCTCATAAATATGCAGATTAGCACGTTGCATTAATTGCTAATACCGGAATTGTGACTGCTGAGCACTTTGAATTGAACGCTAGACTTGGTATAGGGAATAATTGAAAACTGCGGTTTTCTCCATTTTCCGCAATATTTTGTCTTTTTTTTCTTGCTCGAATCACTGGAATGCATAAAATCTTGACCATTTACGCAAAAACGACCTTAATACACCCGTTGTAAAAAGATGCACGTACAAATTCGACGTTATAACTTAAAATCTGTACATGAAATCGGTGTTCTCGTAATTAATCCAAAAGCGTTACATGCTCTCGTTAAAAAATTGCAAAGGTATAATTAAGACACATTACGCGGTCCCAATGCTCGAGCAAGGTTTGTCTGTAGAAGGCCATTACAGACCTTTAAAGGTGAAGACTGCCCAAAACCATTACTAGGGTAGTTGGGGAAAAACTTACAAAAATCGAGGGCGTCCAAATGTTTACGTCATTGGAAAGAAGGCCATGTCCAACTTTGAGATATCCCTATGCAGAAATGAGGGCTGGAAACAATAAAATCATTGAAAAAAATCAATGCTGCGAACAAAAATAGAGTGGACAAGATGAGTTACTTCCAAATCACCGGGCATTTGTTTAAACTGATCATTTCTTTTCTACTTCCGGCGTTGCAAAATAGGATTTATTGTAGGATCTTATTTTTATGCATCAACTTTAAGACGATTTTTAAAGTACGTTTTTCGTAAAAAAAAAAAGTTAATTATTATCATTATTTCCAAAATCTGCATGTCGTCACCTAACCTAGACTGCTCATTCTCATTTAGCCCAGAATTTGCATCTAGGCAAGACAATATCAGAAAGCATGCAGAGCTAACTTTTTTGTGCATGTTCAGTAGAAAACCACATAAACTCTTCTCTAAATGCATGAACAATGCGCACAGCTTGGTAAATTCTTCGAAAAAAAAGACTGCACAATGTGGGCTGGTGAGAACCTCGTAAATGTTCCGAAAGATGAGATAGAAGATGTGAGAAGATGGTAGAATAGAATCATTTTAAAAACTAAAATTTCGCTTTCATGCATAAGAACTTATCAGATTTTCGTATAGCCTTTACCCAGAAAATGTACAACTATGAAAATATGACTATGCATGAGTGTCCTTAAGAAAGGTCAACCGGTGCAAAATAATTCGAGCCTCCTGGAAATTTCTCGTTTAGTGGTTGTCACGATTACCATATGCCGTAGAATATCGTTTCTAAATATTAAATCATTTTAGCAATTTATTCACTTAGGACAATCTTTATTAATTAAAACGCAAATATCGTTCTATTTTAGCTTAGTCATATTTAGGCTCCAGAAGAACAATTATTACAACCTGCAACCGTCCTTCAATTAGAATCAACTTTGTTAATTGGATTTTTTAAAAAAAAATGTTTAGAAATGCCATATGTACAGTATATAGCATATGCTTTTCAATTTCCGGCGAAGATGCTTAATATACACTACGTACGTATTTTCTACATAAATTCAATAAGCTTCTTTAATTAGTATGGCATCAGTAAAAATAAACATTTTTTTGTTTGTAAAACCTCTGTTTGACAAGCGTTTTTTCTCATTTACTCGCAGTTTTAATTGAAATTTGGTGAAACGAACATTCATTCCAAATTCTTGCTAAACTTGTACAGGATATATATCGAAATTAAAATCGTGCCTTCCTTTCCAAACCGCTTTCATTATAAATTGCATGTAGAGTAAGTAGATCTGCCCAACTTTTTGATGGTATCGTTTCATGATGAAGCAGACACTCGCCAAGTGAAATCAATTTATTTGAAGAGGACAATCACCCGCAATGAAACTGCTATGGCTCGTCCCAAAAACTGCAGGGGCAGTCCATTGGCATACATTGGCTCCAGTTCTAATTGGTTCACAATGGGCATTGTACTAGAACCAAGTTGGGGTGCGAACCCTTATTGCGCAGAAAATTTGGCAAGGACTTGCAGTCCATAGACGAGAACAAAAAAAAAACGATTAACTTAAGGATTTATTTTGTATTTCTCAACGGTGCTTGACTACTTTTTTCTTGGACATTTTTTAGGAGAAGTAGCCGTTAGCTAGAAAATAAGTTATAATTAATTGTTTAACTCAAGTACACTCTATTGCTACACCAGCAGGAGAACCTTTTCAGGTACAGTAAAACCTGTTAAGAGTGACCACCCAAAACCAAAAAATGTAGTAAAAAACCACAAAACCAAAAAAGTACAGAATCATCATGTCCACGTGCATTACATTCATTATATTTATTGCCTTAATACACATTTGTTTTTTTAAAAGAAAACATTATCAAGCTTTCCTTGTTTTAACTGCTTTTTGCTCCTTATGATCATGTTTTCAGTGATTTTTTCGATCTGAATAACATGATTGGCTGAATTATTTGAGAACCCCTAGGGTTAAAGTAGGAAGCAAAAGGTCTGATCTGTAAAACTCCAATTTTTGTAAAATTTCTGCGTAGCTATTTCCTAGAGGCTAGAGACATGGTTGAATTATTTGAGAACCACTAGGGTTAAAGCAAGATGTAATGTGACTCATCTGTTATCGGGTCACTTTTTAAGGTACATTGGAATTGTAAAAATTGCAAAATAGACAAGTGGTCACTTGTCACTATACAGAGAATTTTTATAAAGGAAATGTACACTAGAAAAAACTAGACACTAAACAGTGGTCAAAATAAACAGGTGGTCACCATTCAAAGGTGGTCACTTTTCCTGGTTTTACTGTACTTCCAAGAACCCCAAAAAAGGTTCTTTTTCAATAACCTTCTAAAAGGTTCCAAATACACAAATAAGGTTCTATACACTCAACCCTTTTCAATGTAAAAGGTTCTTTGTAAAGTGAAAAGGTTTTTTATAAATTGAAAGGGTTCAAAATAAGGATGATTTTGAAAGGCAATTCTTTTTGGAAAATTCCAGTTTACGAAATCCTGATCATTCTCATCATATTTCGAAGTAGCTACGTGATTGCTAAGTTTTCATTGTGAAAACGAAGTGATATTAGACTGAATAGCTGTTATAACGCAGTAATTTGAATTAAAACGTTCACATTTTGAAAATAAACATCCAAATGTAAGAAACGTCTTGCTGATTAATTAAAATATGAATATGCACGTGGTTGCATGTGTTTTCGTCTAGAAAATCTAGTGCTATTCAAATGTACAATTGCTATGGCAAATAGTAAAAACATAAATTTTGGGCACAATAACTTGATCTAACCTAACCTAAAACGTTCAAATTACTGTGCCAAACATTTCAGTTTTTACTGTAGATCATAGCAGCTGTAGATCTAAGCAGAACTATACATTTTCAGGACGATAGCAGCTATTCAACCGAATAGCAATACGTTTTTACAACGAAAACATTGCAATGGAGTGAACTGAAATAATCCACACAAAAATACCTTAACATTGATTTTATTTTCAAAATCCGATTTCCTCAAGCCAACAGTTACTGCGCGCAACATTGAAAGTTTCTGAATTTGGAATGCGGCTTTTACGTGGTGTGACATTCCTGAAGAGGTTCCTCCAAGAACCTTTAAAACTATGGAACCTTCCTTGAAGGCTAGTAATGCTGATTTGGTCGCCGTTTTCAGTTAAGGTGCTTTGAAGCATCTTTACGAAAAAAATGGGCGGAGTTTTTCCGAAGAACCTGGATTGAACCTGACATTTTTTAGAGTGTACCATATTCATATGAAATTAACGCTATCTTGGGAATAGGGCTGCCAGCGAAATATACATAATGAGTACTTTGTTGTTTATTTTCTCTTTTAATTTATTAGCTAAATTAGCACCAGTATGGGCATGTACAGTACCTATTTCAGATTACCTGAAATACAAGGCGCAATATTTAATCTCCAAAAAACATCTCCATAAATTCATTTTTTTTTACTCCCCTGATAATTGTAATAAGTGGTATCATAACTGCTTCATTTGTAATGAAATATGGAAGCTAGCCGCCCACTTATTAAGAGCTATGTCCAAACTGGAGGAAACATAGAAGAATTTCTTGTTGCAAATTGCCATTTCTTTATGGAACATAAAATTATGTAAATCAAACAAGTTTAATGTATGTTTCATGACACAAATGTTAGGCAACATTCAGCACGAAGCTCCCTTGTGTTCGATCCCTCCATTGCGGACTCCTGAAATTAAGGACATTGACAGCAGAAGCATCAAAAATTACAGTATAGCAATTTCGTATTTTGTTTCGTATTTTAGATGACAAATGAAAAGCTGCCAGATATGTTTAATAACAAATTGAATATTACGTTTTTGACCGTGTTTCTTTTTTAAATAAAACTATACACGTATGTACAAAAATGCAACTGAGTTTGCATATAAATCGGTTACATGTTTCTGGATATAACGAAAGTCATTAAATTCTCTCCAATTAGAAAGCACAAGTTATTGCTACGCATGCATGACTAAATGTGGAAGATAAGCACGTCATTCAAGAATATATAGGGAAGGGGGTCATGCAAGCAAAAATGCAACTTTTTGCAAAAGTTCGCGAAAAGTCGCATTTTTTGGTAAAAACTGCAGATCTAGTAAACAATTTTAATGGGCATTAAATCGACCTTTAGAATAAATTATTCAGATGTTTACAATGTTGCTATATTTAAGGAGCGTTTGTATACTTTTATGTCAGCAGCAATTCCGCTCCACTTCATAATTTGCAGATTTGGAAACCAACCAAACTAATACCGTTGGAAATTACCGTTTTGGAAATTTAGAGATGAAGATTAAGATCTGCTAGACTATAAAACGGGAAAAAACGAGTCTTTGAAACCCTTTTTTTTGGGATTTATCCTATGGCTGCAGACTTGTAAGGGTCAGTTTCTGACCGATGGCCTTCCGAAATGGACGTGGCTGGCAAGTTTCCCAAAATTTACAACTCTTCCTAAGGCAATGCAATTTTGGTAAAGCATATAAGCGAAGCTATTGAGTATTTTACGAGAAACTGACCAGTTAGGAGAAGTTTATAGGTCTAGTAGTGCGCAGTGTGAGACCTTCTGCTAAACCTCAATGAGGGACTTTTACAATATTTTGCATAACTTGTCTGCTGGATACCTTAAAAAAACAAATGCATTTTGGCCGATGACTCGCAAATTTATTAGCTTTATGAAAAACTTAGATAAATTGATGAATAAATGCATGGGAATATTATTATGCCCTTTAACTGTCCTTGCACTCTCACTAGAGGTGGTCAATTTTTTTCAGAGTTGTTCAAGAAACCTGATATGTATTGTCGTCGAAGTCGTATTATGCTGTGCATAATAAACACTGTAGACAGGCAAAACCTAAGAGTGAATTCTAGGATTTAATATTTCAGCATACATTGATACAAAGATTAACTCTTCGCTGTTGAAAACATGGATGCCAACGGGGTCCTCGTTTGCACCAATTCGTGAAAATTGGGTGAACGACCAATGGAAGATAAGGGAATACAACAACGAAAGTATATTATTTTCTGCAATGTTAGATTTGAAAATTGCAACTTTGTGATGAGAGTATCACATATCGTAAACTTAATATTATAAATCTTCAAGTGGTTGATTAATATAAAAAATATATAACATCATATACTGTACAAGTATTAAGAACAACTCAACTCATACTGTACATGTACAATGTACTGTAGATACTGTATGTGAATGTATGGAATAATATCATGTTTTTTTGTAATGAATATTTGATATCACATGGATGACATGTAATACCAAATCATTGATATGATGGATTCTCTGATGGTTGACATGACAAGTTTGTATGATTTTTGATTGTGCCGAATTTTTGGCATGTTATATGAATTTATGCAACTACTGAAGTTCTTGGTTGTGAAATAAAACCAGTTTGCTTGCTACCGCTTGCAAGATTGATTTGTAGCAACTGATAATGACCCAATGTCAACTTTCGCCATAAGGTTATCAACTGCAATTTTTTTATTTACACTGCACATTTATTAACATAATAAAACAATATTCAAAATATGCCGACGTCGAATTTGTCATCTGAATGCACAATTGAATCATTTTTGTGCTTTTTTTGTATTTTCCAAAGGTTAGTCATGGCTGTGCCACCTAGATGTTAAAGTTCACCTCAACATTCTTCAGTTAGTAATCTTAATAGTTTGATCTTTTGGGTTTTTCATTTTTTAGCGAAGTTATGGAGACAGTCTCCTATAATTCCTCCTACACGCCACGCATAGCATCTTTATTCCGAACAGGATCTAAAACGTAAACGGGAGACGACTTTCCCAGTGTGTGCCTCCCCTGAAAGATGTCTTGCAAGGATAATTTTCAGTAATCATCCATGATTCATTTCCTACTGCGAAAGCAGGATTTTTGCATAAGACTTTTCATAAGTTCGGAGTTTTGCACACGGGCTAGCGCACCGACTAATGCCTATGGCCGCAGGCTGAGTACATGACAGCCAAAAACCACGACCCGGGGTGGACCAGACTTTTTTGATAAATGGTTTTCAATTCCACTTAATGTTTCTGTGTATTGTATCTGGCGCTTTGGCCACTGCGGTTTTCTCCTTTCGTGATAATTGAAATGACCTTGCTTTAGTTTTGGTTCTATAATTAATGCATAATCATCACGTATTCAAAAAAGCTGAAATCGAGGCTTGATCTAGGTATAGGCCTGAACTTAGAAACCAATTTTTCGAGTCATGGACAAAACTCTTTATTGTTCGTACCAATGCCAAGCAAGCACAGGTTCGATTGCAATCGAAAACGTTGCAAAAATCTTGCAAAGGTACAGTGAAACTGATAGACTAGCTCGCCGAATGGTCGAAGTAGGTTCAGTAGCCTACATTTCCGAAAATTAAGTAACTCGATCTGGAAAAATATGACAGTCCAATGATCAAGAAAGTCACGGCAGAGATATGATTACCATTTTTTTAAGTTGAATTACCAGCCCTTTATGCAATTTATTTCTAGAAAAAAATTCCGATGTTGTATAATGATATATCTGTTACAATTTGCATCAATAGGGGTGCAATGACAGAGCTTTGCGAGTTACACTTTTGGCAGTATTGAAGTTACGTGCACTGGTCACGTGGACAAAATCGACACACTCATTGGTTTAAAAAATGCACCAAGGTTAACGCTGTTTTTAAACCAATGTACCATTAATAGTGTTTCTGTCTGAGTACCCTTTCTATTTAAGCTTGTTCATCTATTAAGAATTGTACATCCATTACATCGACTAGATTATAATCACCGGGTGATTTTAAGAATTCTTTTTTTTAAATTGTTGCTCGTTGAATCGCATATTAATGCGTTTCTAAAGAGCACAATACGTGACAAATACGTGGTAGCAACTTGATGTTGGGAGTATCCAAAAATTTGACATTTGACCACCGTGAAATTTCCAACACGAACATTGTTGTCACCCCATATTCTTTATCTAATGTTTAACAATCAGCTCAGACCAGTTAACGTACAGCCTTTTCTAAGGCGTGGGCAATGTTTTTTCGGATGCTTTGTACAAGTTGTTTTGGCACAAGACGACAGGTATAACTTGTCTAGAAATCTCATTATGAAGCTTTTTTCCAGTAAATGAAAGTATTTTTTTTTTTGCGAAAGTCAGATTTATTGAGTGAATCGCAAGAGTGAATTTTAATCATGGCCATCATGACCAGAATGCTTTGTCTGACTTAATATATTAATGATAATATGTATTTACTGCAGCTAGGTAAAGAATTGAATTGAATAGCATCAATCCATAAGTGAAGATAATGTGTCAAAGGAAAGATAAAAAGAAAGTTTAACCAACTTAAGATTGATTTTTTAGACTAGCTTCATGTACATGTATTCGCATCCGTCACCGGTCATCCCTCCTCCTGACGGCTTAATCCGAAAGCAAAAGATGTGGGGAAATGATCTTGTCAATAGGTTAAAATTACTTCTCTACACTACAAATAAAAAACCCTTAAAACTGATGTATCTTCAATATTTTTGAAAGATGCATCATCTTGGTATTAAGTAGCCAGATTTGTAGTAATAAATGCATCGGTTCGATATACATTCGCGGACATCTTGATTTAAGGTATTTTGATGTGGAGTATACACTGCATATTTTCAATTTTTTTTAATAGACGCTCGTTAAAATTAGAGATTTTTGCATAGTAGGTGCACTCAACTGTACAAAGTGCCACTTTGACTATCGCACATTGGTAATCGTGAAGTCAAGTGTGCAAAATCGACATGCTCATTGGTTCAAAAGATCTCATCTACAGTAAGTTACCGCTGTATTCAAACCGATTCCTTTTGTACACGTGACTTCAGGACTTCTAAAATGCGATTCGCAAAGCTTTTGTCGAAATACCCTAATATTTTCCAACATCTCGATAATTCATGTACAGTATATTCATGTAATTCACGTAAT